>JAOSBM010000003.1:29202021-29213723 GCA_027568955.1 Erythroxylum tenue
CATGTTTTCTAATTATTTTCTATTTTATGAAAAAAAAATTCTAGAAAACTAGAGAATTTTCAGAAAGTAAACGCACCCTAATTCTCCCAGTCCCTCACGTTCCACTCTACTGCTTCACCACAAAAGCCATGAAAGGGAGAAAAGGCATTAGATGTCCATGGCTTTGGGCTTTCTAAGTTTCATATACATTAATTAATTTTTTCAAGTCAATTTATGCCTAATTAAAATTAATTAATTGTGTCATTCATCACACTATGTTTTGCTTATGAATTATGCATGAAACATTTGTAAATTTTTTGTAAATTTTAATTTTTGTTCTATTTCTAATTTTTGTAAAATTAAATATTTAATCGTGACCTTGTAATTATTGTAATTATTATTATTATTATTGTTGTTGTTGTTGTTATTGTTATTATTATTATTATTATTTTATGTTCTAAGTTTTTATTAGAGTTATAAACTTGATTTTTGTATAATTAAATATCTAGAACCTAAATTCCTATAAGAATATTTAACGAAATACTAAGATATATAATATTCATACCCTTATAATTTTTTTAAAGTCATTTTACACATAAACAACTAATACTAAGCAGCTAATTTTACCAAAAATCAAATGACAAATAGCTAATGCAATTTGCTGGTCAAATCAGCTGATAGAATCAGTTATCAGCTAACAGCTAATGTAATCAGCTGATTGTCAAACATGACCTTAATAAATTATAATATTAATTGCTAATATTCATAGATCATTAGTTTATATTAAAAATATTAACATAAACTTGCCTCCACTACCTCCAAAAAATTTTATATAAAAATATTATTATTTTAAATTTTGATCCCATAAAAAAATAAAAATTTTCCCCCATTAATTTAATT
The DNA here is from genome assembly GCA_027568955.1 of Erythroxylum tenue. Lineage (NCBI taxonomy): Eukaryota > Viridiplantae > Streptophyta > Magnoliopsida > Malpighiales > Erythroxylaceae > Erythroxylum > Erythroxylum tenue. The sequence continues at coordinate 29,202,901 of JAOSBM010000003.1, forward strand.
CGGTAATATGAGTACTTTAAATATTTTGCCCCCACTCAAAAAAATTTCTGAATCCATCCCTGCATATTAATATGTAATATTAATTTATTTTATTAAAATTATAGTTATAAATAAAAAATGTTAATCTTATTCATCACTATTGATGCATAGTAAATAAGTGTTTAATGAAATAGTTAATTTAATAATATATAATGTATAATTAATAAATATAATAAATATGTAATTTTTAATAAAATATTTAATATTAATTTATTATTGTATTTTAATATAACAATATATAAATATGATAAAACTTTTTAAAATATATTTAATACAGTTATTTTAATAAAAATGTTATTAAATAAATAAATAAATAAATAATTTATTTTCTATTAAAATGACTATTAAATATATATTTTAAAGTTTCTAAGGAACTGTATCTTTTTCGTAATCAGCCTTGAAGATTTGGGCCATCGGGAATGGCCTTGAAGATACGGCGCCGTAGTTTTTTGTGTTGGGTCGTATACAAGATTAGTGGAACCTTTTATGTGTTGGGTCGTATGCAAGATTAGTGGAAGCAGATTGTGTCCGTTTCATTTTTATTTTAAATTTTCTGTTTTTATTTTTAAATTTAGTAAATTTAAATTTTGTTTGTTTTAGTTTCTAATTTTAATCTTAATTTTTTTTCAATTTTTAAAAATTATAAAAATCATAAAAGTGATTTTTTAATAATTTAATTTACTATTATTTAATAATTTAAATTTTAGTAAAAATATGAATAATTTAATTCAACATTATATATTAAAATAAATTTTCAATAAAAATTAGGATTAATTTAATTATAAAATTATAATTAAATTAATATGTAATTAAATTTTAATAACTATTAATAATAATAATTAAATTTAAATTATATAAATATTCAAATAAAATAAAATTTAATAATTAAAATATATTTCAAATAAATATTAATTTATAAATAAAATTTTAAATTTTAAATTATTTATTTTTTAAAATAACATAATTTTGTTAATAATTTGTTAATAAATATTATATAAGATATTAAAATATTTTATTTAATGAAAAATATTTTATTTTTAAATTTTATTTAATATGTAATTATTATTAGTAATAAAAATATAGCTGTATTAACATTAATAATTAAGCAAAATTTTGTTTTTATTTTAAAAATAAAAATAAAAGCAAAAAATTAAAAACGAAAATTAAAAAGAAAAAAAGAAAAAAAAACTAAACAGGCCCTTAACTGTCTAGTCCAGTTAATTAACACGTTGAACGACGGCGTTTAAGTCCCAAAAAGAAGCACAAAGTTGAATTACAGGATTTAGGGGTTACGAGATCTTCACGGCGGCGCCCTTCAAGACAGCTTTGGATTTTCTACTTTATCGATCAGGTGAGACTACTTCTTCTTGGTTATGTTGAGATTCCGAGTTGCCATGTATGCTTTGCTTTTGTTTCATGTTTTTGTTTCTTTTTTTGTTGTCTAGACTGCTTCTTCTTGTCTCTTGTTCTGTTCCATGAAACATGAAACTCTCGGTTTTGGTGCTTTACCTTGTGAAATTTGTTTGAATAGCTTCTGTGTTTGTCGATAGACATTCGTGAAGTTCCTTAAGAAGTTGGTCTGATATGGGTTCTGATAGTGTTTTATGTGACGATCTGCAGTGATTAGAGATTTTGTGGCATTTGGACAATTAGCAGAGGAAAATATGCTGGAAAGTGAGGCCAATCCAACAACCTTAAGCAAGTCAACTGGCTTGCCTAGGAAACGATTCTACAGAGCACGGGCACATAGCAATCCTCTAAGTGATTCCCACTTTCCTGTTCCACTTTCTCCTCGTCATGTTGATTACTCCCTTCATTACCCTCAATTCTTTCCCTACTCTGATCAAATGGGTAATCCCAAAAGGATTCAGTTTGCAGATGTTGGTTGTGGTTTTGGAGGACTGCTGATTAGTCTCTCAACTCTTTACCCTGAAACCCTCATGATTGGGATGGAGCTTCGTGATAAGGTAACCGAATACGTGAAGGAGCGGATTTGTGCGCTCAGGGGTACGAATCCAGGCCAATATCAGAATGTGTCAGTGGTTCGGACTAACTCAATGAAATTCATTCCCAATTACTTTGAGAAAGGACAGCTGACAAAGATGTTCTTTCTGTTTCCTGATCCTCATTTCAAAGAGAAGAATCATCGCAGGCGAGTCATCAGTCCGCATTTGCTCGATGAGTATGCCTACGTTCTTGAAATTGGTGGAATTATCTACACAATTACAGATGTAGAAGAGCTTGGAGAATGGATGAAGTCTTGTTTGGAGAACCACCCTTTGTTTGAAACCCTCACAGAAGAGGAACTTGAAGCAGATCCTGTTGTGAAGTTGTTAAGTACAGCAACTGAGGAAGGACAAAAGGTTGCCAGGAATGGCGGTCAGACATTTCGAGCAGTTTGTAGACGTATCCAACCATCTGTTTGATACATATGTCGGAGCAGTTTATAATCAAGTTTTGTGGGTAGGGTGTTCTTAATTTCCGGTTCTCGCATCAGTTCTATTATGTAATTTCGACATTTTCTTCCAAAGTGATTATTAGTAAGATGGAGTAGTGCTCTAAAAACAATCACTTTTAGCATTTTTGTACAAACTTTATTTTGATTAATAAAGTGAAAAATAATTTTCATTAATTTGATAGTCATTTATTTATGAATTGATGTCGTTTTTAAATGGAATTAATAAAATTCATGATACAAAACATAGGAAAATTATGATGAAATCATGATAATGAGATTCTTATTATATGCTATTATGTTAGTGTCTAAATTATTCCTAATTATAAGATTAACGAGACAGGATATTGTTAATCCAAATACCAAATACACTAGTACATATTATACTCCTTGATTTAATCAAGCAGTCGATCTCATAAATTGTAAACATAAGATGTTTAGAGTTAACATGTGGATACTTACTAAGAGTAGTAAATACATCGGATGACCCGCTATGAGATTATCATATGGATGATCTATCAAATGTCAATGATTAATCTCATCATAGCAACGGCGCAAATATCCTTAGACTTGAGGTACTCAAGAATATCTTAGATACTGTGCTTTGACACCATTCCTTGTTGCCTCAAGATGAGGTCACTCATAGGGTGGTAATTAAGTACAGCTATTGGTATTCGAAGGTAATTAGGTAGCCAATAAATAATTCACCATTCCTGATAGAAAGAGATAATACCCACGACCTCTTGTCGGGGTCATTATTTGAGAGTCTCTGTTCAGAGCAATTATGTGTCATGAAGAGAGTCTTTAATGACACATAGAATAATGAGATCCCAAGACAAAAACTAACATCACTTGGACTAGATCTGACATAATCAGTCTAGTGGGAGTTGACACATAACTATACTCTGAACCAATTAAGGTATAGGATAGTGAAGGGACGAATTGCACAGTAATTAACTATGGAAATATTTGTAAGTCGGATAATTAACTATCGAAGAGTTTGAGTGTTAATCCACCAACATTATAGTAAATTGGCATCATGAAACCCTTTATCATTTGCTCAGATTAAGAGTTAATTCAAGTAACCAAAAGAACTACGAACCTAGGGTCACTTACATAAAAGATTGAGTGAAAAATAAAATGTGCATGACTGTCAATTAAGCAAGCCACAATCGTGGCAACTTAATGACATGTGGTACATGTACACACAAATTTTTAACCATAAAACACACTCAATAGAGCGGCTAAGGGTCTAAAAGAATTCTGGAAGTTGAGAGGAGTGATCTTGTGATTTATTCCTGCAATCTTAAGCAATTATTGCATGAGATTAATTGTATGAAACTTAGTCTTGATCTAATTCTCACTAGAGTATCTACTTGAACGCATCTTGTTTGGTGCTCTAACCACCCTTACACACTAATTTTTTTCATCTTTGCATGCTCTCTAGAGGTCAAGGAAGATGTTTGATGTTTGCTATAACCTAAACAAGGAGAAAATTCAAGAAAGGAGGATTATTTGCAAGATACATATGCTGTAATTTTATGTTCTTATATCTGTTTACAAATGCATATAGATTCTGGACTTTTTGGAGATGTTGTAAAGTTGGAATTTTGATTCCGACACTTTCACTACCTTGCTATATATATGATGCATGAATTTATGGCTCCCTAGCAGTGGTATTTATGAATCATTTCTTACAATGGTGCATCCATAAACCCCAGAATGTGAAGTTGTATCCACAATCAAATGGAGGTATACCCTTTCAAAATTGCAGTTCTAACGCCTGCCAGATATGGCAGAAATCAAATATTGCTGGCATATGCCACCTGTATACTAACTTGATCAGTCAAGTCTTGGTTTGGACCTCAGATTTTATGCTACATCTTTCTCATTAGTCTCTATTCATTTACTTTTTGTTTCATTGACAACACGCTGATATAATGAAATTATTATTACGCTTGCCGAATTCTCCACTTTTATTGTAGAAACTAAAACAAACCCCCCAAAAAAAGGACTGATCTTTAAGAACTGATTTTGAACAAGTTAATTATCAAAATCTGAGAAGTGCAACTTCAGTATCCGATAAAACATACCCATAAGGCCATAACTATGATATGGAGCTTGAGCCGTAGAATTCCCACTAGGGTGAACAAGATGACCTACATAGGAACTTTCTCTATATCACCCGGTCGCCCTCCACCAGGGAATGTATGAAGGGTCTCTCTACTATGTTAAAATGTTCATGAAAAGTTTTCAATAAAGCTAAAACCGATAGATGTTAGTTTGCCTTGTTTCCAACGTAATTTGCTTGTTAAAAGTTAGTCTTTTAAGTAAACATACTCACTGAAACCCCTAGCAATGGACGTTTCATAGTTATTAGGCTCGTAAATTTCTGAAATAAATCAACACCATACTCGATCTCAGCTTGTACAGCAAAAGATATGGTTCCTCTTCCCTCAAAAGGATTGGTGCGAGATACATTTAACTGATATTGCCCCAATAGTACATCTACAATCTCTAAGGGTGTTTGATAATAGTGGCATGAAAATAAGGTTCTTCTATTTCACAGAGACCAAAGCACAACCCCCCAGCTCAATGAAGAAAAGGAATAATGTGCAGAAACCTGAAGAGTAACATCGAAGAAATCAGGATCTAAATGGACTTCTGAAGTACAACAAGAAATCAGGATCTAAATGGACTTCTGAGGTACAACAACCCATGCAAAAGGCACTAGTCCCATCTGCACGAAATATAAACAACAGAACCTAACCTGTAAAAGGACTCCGTAAGCAATCCGTTAGGCAGTAGGACCACAGATAGTTAAAAAACTTGGCAGTGTTGTTCACATACTAATGGGAAGGAGAAAAAGAACAAAAATTATTCAAGTTCGTTTGGTAGTGATTTGACATATTTCTTCTTCCTTAATTTGTTATTTTCTTTTTGCAAATACAAACACACCCACATACACACACACCCCAGGACAGAAGAAATCCATGTCAATGCATTCTTCAGGTTCACCGACTTTTATACAAAACTAGTAAGTCTGTAGTTCAGCAATGAGGGTTAATATTTAAATCAATCGCTAAGGTATCAATTTGTTTGACAAAGGTGATGCTTCAAGATAAATAATTACATCTCCATGTTTATGAAGCATACCTCAAAGCTTTTCCTAAAAGAAATGTATCAGTAAACATCCTCGTTGTTTTCTCCGTCTGGATGCCTTCGTTTTGCCCTACGACGTGAGTGGCTGTTGGGATTTTGTGTGGGTTTCTTTGCTTTTTTGCTGAACAGATCAGAAGAAAATCATAAACTCAACTTTTAATAAACTTTGCCAAAAAGTAAAAGGTAAAACATGTTTGTGGAAGTAAAGATTTATTAAAATATGGGAGCCATTTCTCACAAAATGATAATTCATAAGAATACTGACCAGAAAAGAGCTGAACAAATTCTAAACAAAATGAAAACAGGCAAGGCTAAGAAAGCAGAGGCCTGTAAAATTCAGAAACCAAGATGTTAACATCGTATAACAGATATATTAGCTTCGTCCGTAACTAGTAGGCAAAATAGAAAACAAAGGAGCCTACCGCAAACCAAACCAACTCTTTAGATGCAAGTGGTCTGGTCAGCTCGTGCTTTTTTAATGTTTCTTCAACAGTACCTTGCATCTTATAGCAAAATTATAAAAGAAAAAGTTATTTTTCAGTATATAAAGGAAAATATTCTAGTATCAAATTCAGATCATTTGTGAGAAATCACGAAACAGAGTAACCAAATCCATGTCATTAATATGCTAATAATGATCATTGCAGAACAGCAATGTAAGAAACCAGTACTGATACCTGAAGATGGTATGTGCCTGCAGATTCTTGAAAATTTCCATAAGCACGAACTACCTCTTTTGTGTACGGCTTCAATGCTGACCTAACCTTATTGACATGAGGTTTTGTGACAGTTGCAACCTGATCAATGTATGGCTTACTGAACCTTTTAGCTTCCTGTAATAACACAAGCAACTCAGAAGAATATTAGGACAACAACCTATTCACAGGTCTGATATGCCATGGAAGATGAATTACCTGAAAGTAAGGATCAACAGCTTCATGTGCTCTAATAACATGAGGAGTTATAGCAGTTTTGGAGGCCTTGTATACCTCAACTGTTTTTGTTATAAGTGATCGCACATGCGGTTCAACATGAACTGCTATCACCAGAGATTGATCCTTGGCAGCAGGGATCCATTTCTTCAGAGAAAAGACAGAATAGATACCAGCAGCTTTTCAGAAATTTCAAAAGCATAAAGCAACAGGACAGTGATCCATTTGAATCTAGCATGAGTGCATAAAAACCATGCTTCACTCAGTTCAGAATAGTCTAGAACCACTAATCCACCCAAGGAATCAGTTAACTATGTCCTCCTTCAATATCTTGGGCTTAAAGGTCTCCCAGTTGCATGAAAAAAGACTATGTAAATGGTCATACAAAATAAATTGGTCTTAACTTCTCATTAAGTAACTAAAACAATGGAACGTGAATTAGATAAAGGAGAAAGAAACTTACACTTTTGATTGTTTCTACATGAGGTTCAACCCACTTTTGAGCTTGGGTTGTTTTCTCCAGGACCTAAAACAAATTCCAACACCATAATATTACTATTAAATCACTTCTATGACCACAAGAAAGCTATTGTTTTGTATCATCTAGTATTCACCAGCACCACACATCTGTATTTGAAAAGTAAAGGAGCTCTATGCAGAGCCCCCGACTCGGAACAAAAATAAAATACCTTTTGTATCATCAACTCCATGGCAGGCTTTCCATGCTCATGCCAATGTGCCTGTGCCAAAGACTGCACAGTGAAATATCATCAAGCACCCGACAAGACTTTGGATAAAAGATACTAATTTTCTGCATGATATTACCTGCAACTGAAGCAGTCTGATAGCAAGCCAAGGCGGAAGCCATGCACCATGAACCTGACAATATATAGAGAGTAACAAATTCACTTCTACAATGAGCCATAACCTCAATCGCTACCGCAAGTAATTAACAAAAACGATAACAATATGCTTATGATATCTCATTGTCTGGTGAATGAATCCTAACTCATCTGTTGCTGGATTTATATAAATAAGAAAAGGCACAACCAAGAACAAATTATATGCAATTTCGAGTATTATGCCTACTCTATTCTATGTGTGATTTGTAAACTTCCTTGACACCATCATATATTACCTAGATCTTTCAACATGCTAGATCATGTAGCTGAAAATGATATAAGGACATAAAATGCAATAGCTCCAGGTGCAAAACATGTAAGTAATTACCTCCATTAGGTCTTTAGTTTTTGAAGCTGCCTCAAACTTTGTATTCATTAATTCTTCCTAATAAACAGACAATGAAGGAAAAGATACTGCAAGTGAGAACCATAATCTCACAATCAGTTTAAAACAACTTGCAAGTTAGAAAACACCTCAACATCCTTAAGAGCACGCTCGGCTTTATGAAGTTTGCTCTTTTGTTCTTGATTTGTCTTTTGAAGCTGTATAAATGTACATCGATATGGCCGAAAATTGTTCAGTCAGTGCAAATAAGAGAACAGAAATCCATAGGAACAAGCTTGTGCATATTGTTTTAGTACAATGAGAACAATAAGAAAGAAATAAACTAATAATCACTGTACGCTATAAAATTAAAACATAGAAAGGAAGCCAAGCACAGAACACAACCCAGAGATGAAAGGTCCTTCTGCTCTGCTTTAGAGTCATTAATTACATGCATTTTAGTTCCCTTCAGAACAGGTTAAGTTCACCTAAATTAATGCTGACATAAGGAAAATATATTTTCTGAATGTTTCCAAATAACCAATGCTGTCCTCGAATTCATCAGCTTATGACATATATACTTATCAAAGTCGGGCACTTTATAAGTTCTAGTAGGCTCTAGGGCTCACATTATCAATTTTTAAGAGCAAAACATCCCCTTTTTCCTCTGCTTTGCGAGCCCGAGATTCCAAAACTTCCTTCTGCTTTACCTGAGTTTCCACTTCCTTTTTAAGCTTATCAATCTGCAGAGAAAAGTTGAACAATTACAAAGGGCTCACATTTTCTTCAGATTTGAGTTAAACAGATCTTTCACAACCTGCTTCTCTAATTTGCCAGTTCTAGCATCCGCTTTCCCAACCTGCTCTGCAGCATCAAGTTTGTCTTTTTCCTGTTCCACAACAGAAATTAACTTCACTTCAAATTAAGCCAGCAAGTGAACCGAACTGAACTACACGAAATTACAATACGAGACCTGAAGTGATGAGACGTCATTCTGCAACGATGCAATGCTCTCTAACTTCTCTTGAATGATCTTCTCCTTTTGCGCTATTTCCTCATCCTTGCTTTTCAGTTCTTTGGCTTTCTCAACAACTTTGGATTCTTCATCAAACAAACAGTCCCAGTACACGTCACATAATAGTAACTAAACAAGCAAACACTTGAAAAGGAGAGGACTAAATTTGAAAAAACAAACCAAGGGTGAGGATCCTAGACTTCAGTTGCTCAAGCTCGATCTCTGAAGCTGACGAATCAGCGCCTTCCGTCACGTCCATTTGCAGAGCATCGTCGGTTCTCACAGCAGTTAAAATTAGGGCAAGAAACAGAGGGAAAACCGCGAGCTTCATGGAACCAAACTACCGAAGCTCCCGGAGAAGACAAATGGACAGAAAGAGACCGTAGTCAGATGTGTGTAATGTTAAGTACTTTCGTAACGTTCTCCAGATTCTCCGAAAGATTCAAACCGTGTAACATCATTCTTGTCTAAATATTCTCCTTCTCGAGAGCTAGCGAGATTTTGACACGTGTCGATGATTTCAGTCGTGGTCGCGGACATTTTACGGCATAACGACATTTTTGTAGTGAATTGACAATTATGCATACTTTTTATGCGATGATTTACTTGATAATGTTTAAAATTGACTAAACTCATTATCACATCTTTGTCAGTCGACGTCTCTGTTATATATACACGGTAAGGTTGTGTATTATCAAATTTTCCTAAATCTCACTTTATTGTAAAACTTGGGATTGGATGTAGTTATGACGAAAAAGTTATATTAATTCAACAAGTTAACAAAAAAGGAAGGTGGCATATCTATATAAAAAAGTTCAAAGAAAAAAAAAGATGTTATCCTGATTATTTATTATTTACAGATTTAAATAATATTGTTTTGAAAAAATATAAGTCATTTGAATTGAAAATTAAGTTGATTATTTAAATTCGAACTCCATTGTAAATCTCAATCAAATTAAATTAAATTAATTAGTTTTGATTGAATCAAATACAATTAAATTTTCATTATATTTAATTTAATGTTTTAAAACTAAATCGATTTAATAGGTAAAACTTTGAACAAGTCAATTTTTTAATTCAGTTTTTAACTTGTTGAATTGTTTTAATTTAATAATTTTTATTATTAAAAACTAATCAGTTTATTAATTAATCAGTCAATTTTCGTAAACTAATTACTTTTTATAATTCAAAACAATCAAATTTATCTTTATTTAATAATCACCTTTTCAATTAAACTCTAAATAATTTCCTATTTTATCGAATTAACTTTGGTTTCAAATTTGAAAATATTGGTGTAACCTAATTTAAATTGTTTGGTGCCAAATCAGACTAATTTAAAAGCTGATATTATTGATTAATAATTTGTAGCAAAATTATTTGGTTTTGTATATTAAGAGCATGAGCACGCGCATCACTAGAAGTCATGTAGTCGATAGGCCTAAGAACCAGAGCTGTAGAGAAAGAGACCCAAGCCCACTAGTCTTAGCACCTCGATAGTAGTGTCTTAAGCAGCATCTTAGGTTTCAAGCATAGTTTTAAAAATCGGACTGGACCGATCGGCTATTCGGTTCAGTTCACCCTTAAAAATCGGTTCTTAATTAAACCAGTGAGAATCGGTCAAAACCGGATCGGTTCGATCGGTCCGACCAATGGTTCAATACATTTTTTATTTTTTTGTTTTTATTTTTGGTATATTTTTAATATTATTTATATTATATATAATTATATATAATTATTGCATAATTATGACGTCACACCGGTTCGATAGGTGGTTGAATCGGTCAAATTGGTCGAACCAATGATCAGTAAAAGCCTCCGATTCGATGACCAATCCGAATTTTAAAACACTGATTTCAAGGATTGGAAGAGAGGTGAGGCTAGGACGGGCCACGATGGGTTTGGACTTGTGTGGAGATCAATGTAACGAATACCGTTCCGTACCGGCCGGTACCGGCCGGTACGTACCGTTCCGGTCGGAAACCGGTACCGGTAC
>JAOSBM010000003.1:29249453-29262515 GCA_027568955.1 Erythroxylum tenue
GTTATGTGGTGGCATAATTGAGGTAACATGTCATAAATGTTGGATGCAACTCTTTGAATTAGTGGTCCCATGTCATATATATATATATATATATATTTTGTGAAAACCCCATGTCATATATTTTAGGTTTGAAGGCTACAATTCATGATCCAAAGTAGAAATATATTAAGAGTTGCTGATATTAATTGAGTTAAGTGATTATTAATTTAAAAAGTTTTAAGTTTGAATGTCTTTAAAAGGCTATAAGGTCATCTCCAACTATAACACCAAATTTTTACACCAAATTTGGTGTAAAGTGAAATATTTTCAGAATCTTTTTACACAAAATTTGGTGTTACTCCAATCAACACCAAATTTTTAACCAAAATTTTTTCAAAGAATATACCACAATAAGTTAGTTATTAACTAAATAAATTTATATTTATATAACTACAATAATTTAGTTATTAATTAAATTAATTTATATTTATACAATAATTTTTAAAATCAATGGTGTGGTTTAAATTTATGTACTTTTTATTTCAAATTTACCTTTTGTTCTTAACATCTTTTATTAATGAATTTATAAAACTTATAAATAAGAATTATAAATAAATATTAAAAATAAATTTAATATTATATTCAATATTATTCTCGTTTTAAATGTCTCAATGAATATACCACAATAATTTAGTTATTAACTAAATTAATTTATATTTATATAACCACAATACTTTAGTTATTAACTAAATTAATTTATATTTATATAACCAAAATAATTTAGTTATTAACTAAATTAATTTATATTTATACAATAATTTTTATTTATTTATTTATTTATTAAAAATAAAAATAAAAATCATTTTTCTTAATTGATTATAATCTCGAGTCTGATTTCCGTTGTAATTTATTTAAGTCTGGTTGTAATTTCAAATATTTTTGTTGAGTTTTAATTATTAAAATCAATGGTGTGGTTTAAATTTATGTGCTTTTTATTTCAATTTTACTTTTTCTTCTTAACATATTTTATTAGTGAATTTATAACACTTATAAATAAGAATTATAAATAAATATTAAAAATAAATTTAATATTATATTTAATATTAGTCTCGTTTTAAATGTCTCAATGAGATCTTTATAATGATATATTTTGTGTAAAGTAATAAATATGTTAAATTTAATTACTTAGTAAGTTATGTAAATAAATCAATTTGTGAAAAGGACATAAAAGGAAAATGTTAAAATGTAAAGGGATAAAGTTGTCTTTTTATACTTTTGGTAGTTCATTTGCACCATTTTAGTGTGTACTTTTGGTGTCTTGGTTGGAGTGGATTTTTTTTGCACCAAAACACTAAATTTGGAGATGACCTAACTTATTTAAAGTCTAAAAAATAATTCATCAAAATTATGTGGCATTGAAAATTAAATTTTAACTCATTATGCTTGAGGATGGCAATAGGTGGTCCATACGTCTAGAATTAAGTATTTTCAATGATCAGTCCTAAGCCTATGCCTGTTCGAGACCCAACTATTCTAATCAAAACGATATTATTCTACCTAGAAGAGTTGGGTCTCGGATAGGCTTGACTCTGGGTAACCTAAGCTCGGATTCATTTAAAAAATAGTTATTTTGCACTTTTAATTTTTTAAAAATTTATTTAGAAAAATTAACAGGAATGGCTCATTGTCATCCGTAGTTATACTTCGATTTCATTTTTAAGTGATGCCTACAATAATTTTCTAATTTTGTGCTCTTCTATTTCTATAAACCTGAAACAGGCTTGCGGACTTCTATTAATTTAGTGTTATGAGTGTGTTAAATTTGTCACCTACAAGATAATTTTTAAGTTATACCTAGTGGAGTTCAATTCTTCACTATGTTTCTCGAATATCGAATTTGAACAACCTAATCCTTCTTCAAGGTAATCTTATAATTTGCCTTTTTCTGCAACAATATAATCAAACAAAACAGCATGCATCAGGAAAGAAATTTCAGGAGGTTCTTGAAGACGCTATTGTTCGCCCGCTCAAAATTGATGGCGAACTGTACATTGGAATTCCTCCAGGTTTGTATCAACTGCTAACATCCTTATATTCAGCTATGCTCATTGTATAGTTGGTCTCTACTTTCATGATTGGTACGTATCATGATTTGACTTGAGTTCGTGCTTTTTATGTTTCGGTTTCAGAAGTAGAATCTAGGTTAGCATCTCTGACACTTGACGAAGAAGATCTCAAAAAGCTATCAGAGATTAAAAATCGTCCTGATCTTCCCTCCAGTTTGCAGCCGGAAGACATGGCCAGAATATTTGTTGCCATGCCTTCTCTAATGGGCAATAATCGTATTCGTCGAGCCATCATACCTGCTAGTAATGGTCATTGCTCAGCCCGTGCTCTTGCTCGGTACTACGCAGCCCTCGTTGATGGTGGTGTGATTCCACCTCCACATTCCAAGCCAAGCCTTGGTAGCCACCCTCACATTCCTGAACAAGATAATCAGGCATCTAATACTGCAATGAACACCCGAATCAGTATGTTCGACAACCCAAAGATTCACGAAGCATTCTTGGGAGCAGGCGAGTATGGGAATTGGGTTATGCCTGACGGGTCATTTGGATTAGGGTTTATTAGAGTGAGATCAAAGGATGGATCTTATATTGGCTTTGGACACTCGGGCATGGGGGGATCCACTAGTTTTTGTGATATCAAAAGCAGGTTTGCTATTGCGGTGACCTTGAACAAAATGTCACGTGGAACTGTCACAGGAAAAATCATTCAGCTTGTTTGTTCCGAGCTAAATACTCCATTACCATCTGAATTCTTAGGTTCTGATCATAAAGGAGGTGATGCAGACTCAGATATAACTAGCATTCGGATTAACTAAAAGTAGCAAATGCTTTTTCACTTGTTTGTGTCCTTGCGTGGCACTTTTATGCGCTTTAGTTTCTCTTTTGTTGTTTGCAGTACTTCATGTAACGTGATAACTTAAACAAGTTGCTGTAATTTTATCCAATATTGTTGCTCTTCTTTAAATAGTCAATTTCTTTAATTAGCCCTTGTTTCATCTTAATTCTGAGTTGACTTTAAATTTCCAACATCATCTATGTTGGAACAAATTTTTTTTGAGCTAATTGTTTCAAAAAGGTAAGATCCTCCTGGATGTTACTAAGGAAAGTTTACTAAGAAGATTCCTGCAAAAAGGAAATAATTTTCCTTTGATTTTATTTCCTTTAAAAACAATACCAATATCTATATAAGAAAATGAATCCAATTTGAATATTGAAATATTATATAGTTATCATTAAAATCGTTAAATATAAACCTTGAGCTAACAATCTCCCCCTTTTTGATAATGACAAGCAATAATAGATATATTTTTTAAAATTCAAATAGATAATAGATGATTTTGAAAGACACCTGTGACTTTTATTTGTTTAGACATAATTAGAAGGAGCATGTCTCTTAAGAAAGGAACATATCATTTATATATAACAGATTTTCACAAGTTTAACACCAGAACCAATCACATATATAATCGAGGTAGCATTGAGAAATATGCATTAAGAAATATATCATCATATACGCAAAATATATATCATCATAAACTTTCCTCCTTTTTCATTATAAAAAATAATAGAGTATAAGGAGGAAGGAACTATCACAAGTTCAAATAAGCCAGGCAGAAAAGAATAGCAACATAGTCAAATATTGTTCTTAGCAAAATCTGTATGTCAAGAAGTTGATTTTGCATGCTATCTATTTGTTCTCACATTAGTTCTTGATTGGCTTGAATGTTCTGTAGTTGTTGATGGAGTTTTATACTATTTTCATCTTGAGGAGGAATAAGAGTTTGTTGGTTTGGAGCAGGATTTAAGTTTTCTACTACTTTTTTAGATCTTTTGCTACCCAGACAATTTTGCAATCTGTATCCAATTGATAGGAATGGAAGGGTGAAACTTAGCCAGTGCATACCAATTTTGATTTGCAAAAGGAACTCCATAATGGTTGAAAATCTTATAATTCCCCTTATCCACCATGAACCTCAAGATCATAGCTGGAAGATTCATTATGTTCTCTTTTAGCAAATTATACCCCACATAAGTGTCCAATAGGCTGCACCTTTCAACTAAGCTATTACTAAGAAAAATTGAAATAGTTGAAACCAATGCAAGGCATCGTGGTATTAAGTCTAATTGCCTGCTCCAGGGTCTCCCGTCTTGGATGTTCTCAGCATGAAGGTAGATAGATTTTACAACTTTGACTAACTCTAAATCATCAATATCTCACTTATGACAGGAAAAATTAGTTCTCCTATAGGAGCTACTTCCATTATATCTCCTAAGATTTCTTCAGAAATTAAAATTTCACATTCATGCACCCATGAGACAATGGCTAGCTTTCCATTAATTTCTTCCTTTATCATGTGTGTGTAGAATATCCTGACTAATTCATCGCATATTGTCGCATCTAATTTCAGAAAATTTTCCCAACCAATGCCAACAAAGTAAGGAGAGATGAGTATACCTATGTCATCAAACATCATAGGAGTCAATATCCACCTAATAACCACCTTTCTTTTCTTGTACTGTGTTTTATAACGAAATTCAGCTTCCATTGATTCAAACATTTTTTTGTGGTATTGATGTCTTTCCTTGCTTGTGTACAGCTATCTTTATTTTCTTTACCCTTTTTTCTTTGGGAAATATCTCTTCTTGAGACCGCTCTTTCCTATCAACAGGGTCCTTAATAGTATCTTTAGTTACAGGCGCTTTGCCTTTCTTTATTTCTTCCCCTTTTCTTTTTCTTCCTCTTTCTTTTCAGCATCCGTGGTTTTGACTAGCTCATCGCATATTGTCGCATCTAATTTCAAAAAATTTTCCCAACCAATGGCAACAAAGTAAGGAGAGATGGGTATACCTATGTCATCAAACATCATAGGAGGCAATATCCACCTAATAACCACCTTTCTTTTCTTGTACTGTGTTTTATAACATAATTCGACTTCCATTTATTCAAACATTTTTGTGTGGTATTGATGTCTTTCCTTGCTTGTGTACAACTATCTTTATTTTCTTTTACCCTTTTTTCTTTGGGAAATATCTCTTCTTAAGACCGCTCTTTCCTATCAATAAGGTCCTTAATAGTATCTTTAGTTATAGGCGCTTTTCCTTTCTTTATTTCTTCCCCTTTTCTTTTTCTTCCTCTTTCTTTTTAGCATCCGTGGTTTCTTTTTGTTTAGAACTTTTCTCGGTTTGTTTTGCAAGACTTCCTCTGGTCCATGGTCGTTTAATCAACTAAGTAGATTCTCCATCTGAATCATTTTCATTTGTAATCCAGTGCACTTCAAGCACTTTCTTCTCTTGAGGTTTAGAGGAGAAAGGTTCAGTAATACGAGCTTCATAATGGTTAATAGAAGAAGTTAGGTTTCTTTTGTCCTTTTGATTTTGTTCTTGTCATTGTAGGTAAAGTTGGTGAAGTTTGAGAGAGAAAACAAGAGGTAATAAGAATGCAGAGAGTTAGGGTGCAGAGAGAATAAGCGGCATAAATGAGAATGATAGAGATGAGAAAATGAGAGAAGTTTGCTTAAGGTATACTAAGTGATTCCTAAGTGTTGCTCTCATGAAAGGATGAGTAGACATACAGACCAGAAGAAGAAGCATAATCGGTTACGTATCTTCTAACAGACATGTGCGTAGAGTTGTTAGATTGCGCACACATTTTTTGTAAAGGATGAAACGATGCCATGAATGACTCCCTATTTTTAGGACACGTGTCACTTAGAATATCAACCCGAGAGAAGCCTTCTAAAAAGAAGGGGAGTCTTCTAATATAGAAGAAACCTATTATCCTAAGAGGAGGCTTCTAAACTAAGAGGGGCCCTCTAAACTCTAAGGAGCCTACTAACTAAGAGAGAGTTTCTAAGGAATCAGAATAGAAGGAGCCTGCTAAATGAAATGCAAAGACAAGTAGCAGAGAATATTCATACAGAAATAATATCAGAGAGGTTGCACATACCAAGCTCTTTTCTTAACACACAAAATCTATCTTCAGATAGTGACTTGGTGAAAATTTCAGCTACTTAATTCTTAGTATTAACATGCAAAATATCAACGGTTCCTTCTAAAATATGATCTCTAAGAAAATGATGTTTGATTTCTATATAATTAGTCCTAGAACGATTCACAAAATTTTAGAAAGATTTATAGCACTCATATTATCACATAATATAGGAATATGATACTCGTATTAACTAAACTATACTTAATGATTTTAAAGACCCGTGGCTACTTAATGATTCTAATTTCTACGTGCTCTCGAGTCCGCTAGAGGGCATGGCTAACATGAAGGTTCATGAGTTGATTGACCCTATTACTATGAATTGGGATCCGTCTTTGGTCAATGGTATATTAGCTCCTCAAGAAGCTTCACAAGTGTTCCAAATCCCTCTCTCTTCTTCCAGGCCAAAGGACACTTTTTGCTGGCATCATACTAGGAATGGGATCTATAGTGTGAAATCTGGTTATAGGGTGGCTACGTCTCTAGATTTGGTTTCTCAAAATTATGAGGCGGTAGGTCCGTGGAATGGCATTTGGGGTGCCCACCTCCCCCCAAGGTTAAAGACTTTACCTGGCGTATTTTAAGGGATTTTGTTCCTTGTAAACAGCGCATTCTTTCGCATGGGGTTCATTTAGATCCTGCTTGTTCTCGGTGTGGTGAGGTGGAGACCATTGACCATGTACTGCTTACGTGCCCTCATGCTCGTCAGGCATGGACGTACTCAGGTATTGTCTCACATAGTGATTCTATTAAAGATTGTATTTTTGACTGGCTTCGTGTAAGCAATTTGGTGCTACGAGGTAGAGCTCTTACCATTTGCTGGAGTTTGTGGTTTCATCGGAATCTTTTGTGTTGGAAGCAATAAGATACTTCGCCATATGCTATTGTGGTCTTTGCGGATGATTACTTCCGCGATTGGAAAGTGGCCAAAGTTACGTATGGGCACGCGCAGGTTGTTCCCAATAAGCCCAGTGCTCCTGTAGGGTGGCAACAACCTCCGGTTAGTTGGGTGAAGTGTAATGTTGATGCTTCGTTTGATAAAAGACGAGACAAACAAGGTTTTGGGGCTATCCTTCGAGACCATCAGGGTAATTTTATGATGGGTTTTTCGGGGCATTTTTCTTCTTGTTCCAACACCACTCTTGCAGAAGCCATGTCGATCAGAGAGGCTTTATCCTGGATGAAAAGGCTAAATCTGGATAATGTTTTGGTGGAATCAGATTGTTTAGAGGTTATTGATCGTCTCAATTCTAGTTTTTCTAATTTCGCTGAAGTTGGTATAGTGTTAGCTGACTGCCAGGAGCTTTCGACTCACTTCCATCATCTGTCCTTCCTTTGGACACCTCGAACTGCTAATAGAGCCGCTCATTCTTTGGCAAGGGTATCTCTATTACATGCAGATTGTTTTACTTGGCATATGCTGCCCACTTTTCTTTCTTCTGTTATTCTTTCTGATGTTGTTTCTATTAGAATTGGTTTAGAGGAGGTTTAGGTCTGGGTGTATGGGGAAAGCCTGTTGGCTTTGGGTTTAGTCTTTACCTCTTCTTTTTGTTCCTTGTTGCCTTGTGCTGTTTTAATGTCAAAAAAAAACTATACTATACTATAGAAATAATGGGTGCACTTGCCTAGTTAATCTTTACTATTGTTTAGATAGCATAAAATTAGTAATCCTTTAAGCACTTTGTAGGGAAGGCTTTGCATTTTATAACATCATATGCATCATACAGATCTATGAGTTTCCTATAACGATGAACATAATCAACAATATTATGCATACCTTATAGGTGTCTATGGTTGGCATATTAAATTTAAGTGATATTTGTTTGCTAGGATATCGAGTATAAATGGGGCTCCTTCAAATGATGATCGTAGTATGTGAGTGTGATATCTTTTAAGCATATGAAGTCAAACAACTTGATTTTTATGTTTCTTATTGGCTCAAAGAACTTAATAGGTTTTGGATTTTATATTAAGATTAATAAATGGATCACTTTCATGGGTTTCTGTTGTTCTCTCTTAAAGTGGGGATAACTCAAATGATTTTAAATTTTTTGATTAGGAATATTAGAAGAATTCAAACTAGTTTTTATAAATTGTTCCTGAAGATGTAGATTGAATTTGAAGTAGGTTTATAGGTTGATTTCAAGTATGTAACCCAACAAAAATAATTAATCAGAGTATCAAATATTTTCAACAAAGACACTCTAATACTTAAGTTAATGAGAGCTAACGTAGTATACAAAGAAGTCTGTAATTGATCTTAATGATAGTGGTTTAAGAACTTACTTTTTGATATCTTCCTTTTATAGGCAATCTTACAACAAGTATAGTTGGACTTTAACTATCCTAATAGAATTTAGATTTCCTTAATTAGGATCCTAATTTTATATATAGATAAGTCGTGTCTTAATCGATATTATCAATTTAATATTCTTAAAATTTGTAAATAGGACTGCTACAACTCGGCCTCGTAATGGTCATCATATGAGTGATCCTTTGGGCTTCATATCGGTCAAAGATAATGAGTTTTGTTGAGTAATCCAAGCCTATATCATACTTTTACTAAAGATGTATCACCTTGACACTTTAAAAGTAAATATATGTCAACGATCATGTAAAAATTACACTTAATTAAACAAGATTAAATTCTTCAAACTCAATACATAATTAGTGTTTTCAATAAAATTATCCCGATATCAATTAATCAAATTATGAAAATAGTTAAAAATCACATATATTAATAATTTAAAACAAAATATAAATCAATCATGTACTATAAAAAGCTGGCTAATGTTATACTCAAATTACCTTTGTTAATGAATCTCACTAAAATCCCCCTTCTTAAGATTTCTTTTTGTTTTCATTGCCCTTACTTTCAAATAACTTCTTCCTTCTTCAAATTTGTACATAGGGATGTCAAATTTGGCTCGGCTCGGCTCGACTCAGCCTGTGGCCTTACCGTTAGGCTATGGACCGGTTAGCCCACAGTTGGGCCGAGTCACGAGTCACACTAACCTATGATTAGGCTAGGTCGAGCCAGGAGTGACTCGACCCATTGACATTCCTATTTGTACATCTCATTCATCAACTAATATTGATATAATCATTTTTCAACATTGCTTATCAAAAAGTTTGGATAGCCGAACCGTTTCATATAAAAATTTACACTCTCGTTGGATCATGGTTCTACTAATCGATATACAACTTTAATCATGATTTAGTTAGCCAATTTCAACTTATTTACCTTCAAAAAATTATGGAAATTTCTCTTAACTTTCTATAATCTTTTAAATCATCTCAATATAATATTATTTTCAAATTATCGAATAATGTTTGATGGTGATAATTGATAAAGCAAACATACGTAAGAAGGGGAGTGAATTATTTATAACTTAAAGCTTTCTTCATGCTAGCGAAGGAAGAAACCCCAGTCTCATTTGGAAAAGCATACTCTCAGCTAAAAGTATCCTAGAAAAGGGTGTTCGATGGCGTGTGGGTGATGGGTCTTCGATTGGGGTGTTTAAAGATCCTTGGCTTCTTAATGACTCTAATTTCTACGTGCTCTCAAGTCCGCTACATGGTATGTCTGATATGAAGGTGAGTGAGTTGATCGACCCTAATACTTTGAATTGGGATCATTCTTTCGTAAATGGTATCTTAGCTCCTTAAGAAGCGTCACAAGTTTTCCAAATCCCCATTTCTCCCTCCCTGCCGAAAGATACTTTTTGCTGGCATCATACTAGGAATGGGGTTTATAGTGTGAAGTCTAGGTATAGGGTTGCTACGTCCATAGTGTCGGAGACTCAAAACTATGAGGTGGTGGGTCTGTGGAGTGGCATTTGGGGTGCTCATCTTCCCCCCAAGGTTAAAGATTTTACTTGGCGTATTTTACGTGATTTCGCTCCTTGTAAACAGCGCATTTTTACGTATGGGGTTAAATTGGACCCTGAATGTTCACGATGTGGGGCTCTAGAAACCATCGGCCATGTACTACTCACGTGCCCTCATGCTCGCCATGTATGGACGTCCTCAGGTATTATCTTACATAGTGATATCATTAAAGACTGCATTGCTCATTGGCTTCGTGTAGGTAGTTTGGAGCTTCAAGGTAGAGCCCTTACCATTTGCTGGAGTTTGTGGTTTCATAATTGGAATCTGTTTTGTTGGCAACAACAGGATACTTCTCCATGCTCTATTGTGGCTTTTGCGGATGATTATATACGAGACTGGAAAGCGGCGAAACTTATATTTAGGCACGTGCAGGCTGTTCCCAATACGTCCAACGTTCCTGTACGGTGGCAAAAACCTCCGCTTAATTGGGTGAAATACAATGTAGATGCCTCGGCTGATAAAAGACGACACCAGTCAGGAGTTGGGGCTATCCTTCGTGACCATCATGGCAACTTTCTGATGGAGTTATCGGGCCATTTTTCTTCTTGTACCAATGCGACACTTGCTGAAGCCTTGTCGATTAAAGAGGCTTTAACTTGGCTTAAACAACATAATTTGGACAATGTTTTGTTAGAATCGGATTGTTTACAGGTTATTGAGGGTCTCAATTCTAGCTCCTCTAATCTCTCTGAAGTTGGTTTGGTGCTTTCTGACTGCCAAGAGTTTAAGACTCACTTCCAACAGCTGTCCTTCCTATGGACGACTCGAACTGCTAATAGAGTCGCTCATTCTCTAGCAAGGGTATCTCTATTGTATGCAGATCGGTTTACTTGGCCAATGCCGCCAAGTTTTCTTTCTTCTGTTCTTTTTTCTGATGTTGCTTCGTTTAGGAGGAGGTCTAGGTCTGGGTGTATGGGATAAAGCCTATCTGCTTGGGTTTAGTTTGCCTCTTCTCTATGCTTCTTTGTTGCTTCGTATTGGTTTAATGTTAACAAAAAAAAATACAAGTTACTTTCAATTCGTATAAAAACAAGAGCCTATTAAAATTTAAAAACAATAGGAGCCTGTCAGACAATAGAACCCTATTAAACGACAGGAGCTTGTTAGACAATCAGAGCTTGCTAAACGATAGGAACTTGCTAAATGATAGATCCTATTAAAATAATTTAAAACAAAAGGCGTCTGTTAAAACTGAAAAAAACTTGCAAGTTGAAAATAGAATAAGCTTATTATAAAAATGAAGGAGCCTCTTACTGAAATAAACACACACACACACACACACAATATAATGCGGAAATTTAAAAGTCAAAAGAAGAGAGAGAAGGACGTAGCTTATTTATATTGGATCGACTTACAACCCAAGCCTACGTCCTGTCTCCAAGTATCCAACTTGAATGTTTCACTATAAAATCAAGTAGTAATTTGATGAGTCTCTCTAAACTCCCAAGTTAATATTTTTCAAGGATCTTCAACTTTCTACACTAATAGTATTGCACTAGCCTCTACAAGCTCTCAAATAAAAAATGAGGTTTACTCGATATGAGCTTCAGTAATGTCTCTCAACATAATTTCACATAATTTCAAGGAGCAGGGGGGTCTTGGTTCCAGACCGTCCTGCGAACTCACCTTCGGCATTACAAGCCGGATATCTTAGTCTTACTCGAACCCCGAATTAGTGGCCCTCGGGCGACCGTTGTTATCAATAAGTTAGGTTTTGATTACTCTTTTTGAATCGAAGCCGATGGATTTTCGAGTGGGATCTGGCTTTTATGGAAGGACAGTTATGATATATCCATCATCATTGCTCATTGCCAATTTCTTCATACTACGATTAAGTACGCGTTCGGATCGATCGATTTTACTGCGGTTTACGCCAGTCCTCAAGTTTCGACCCAAAACCTCCTCTGGCCCCTCCTGCATTGGATTGGCCAGTCTACGCCCCACCCCTGGCTTATCGGGGGCGATTTTAACGCCAAGTTGGACAGCTCGGACAAGAGAGGGGGCGCCTCATCTACGAGGATTGTAAATCATAGGTTCAAAGATTGGGTCCACGCGAATGGCCTTCATGACTTGGGTTATGTGGGCTTCAAATTTACGTGGCGGTGTGTGGTGATCCAAGCTCGCCTGGATCGCATGTTGGGGTCAACGGCGTGGTTGCACGCTTTCCCGGCAAAGACGATTCATCATCTTCCTTTTTTAAGGTTCGATCATCGGCCGTTGTTAATTCACATCACTCCCCCGGCTCCCCGACAACGAGGTTCCCCATGTATAATAACCATTTCTAATAAGATAATTTCATAAAGAAAAAGTTCTTGTAAGAAAGGAAGTATATTTCTTATGATTTTATTTCCTTTTAAGAATTAACCTTTTAATAATAAAATGAAATATATCCAATTTGAATTTGAAAATACTATGTCGTTATTATCAAAATCGTTAAATAATAAACCTTGAGCTAACAATTAAAAAAAATTAACATGCTTATTTCACGAAATGCTCTTATTTGGCTTCATTATTATCTCCTAATATTTCATAATTTCTTATGAAATGTAATTACTTACTTAAACTTTTTATGAAAATTTAATAATCTCAACTCAAAATTTATATTCAAAACTATGTTTAAACTATTGAATAATATTCAATTTTTTAACGTCATACCAAAAGTAGATGTCTATTTATCAAGTTATCTAATTTAGGTTCAATTTAATCACTAATGACGTCATCCAAATAAAAATCCTCTCAAAAAATAATTCAATTACATAAAACCTAACAAAATATAAAGTGATGTAAAAATCAAGAAAGTTCTTAATTTTATAAAAATCTTTTTCTTGTCATTTGATTAATACTCTTTTGATATAAAATTAACAAATACTATCTGTTATGAAATATAATTTTTTTCTTTTTTCGTAAATTTGTTAATGATATCAACTCAATATTTCAATTTAAATTTATGTTTAAAATATTGAATAGTGGTCGGGTCAGCCATGTTGGGCCTGGACTCGGTCATAATGACCCGTGGGCCGATCGATCTATTCATCAAGGATGTCGAGCCCAAACCCGATCCAAGCTCTCCATAGCCCATTAGCCGAAGAAGACCTTCCATGCAGAAGTAGGATTCTACGTGAAGACCTAACCCTA
>JAOSBM010000003.1:29285647-29327501 GCA_027568955.1 Erythroxylum tenue
CAACTTAACAGTAGTATGTTACAATCAAACAGCACTGCAATCCACAGCAAATATCACAAAATAATTCAGTACAAATAACAAAAGGAAGTGTTAAAAGCAGAACACAAGCATGCTTATTGAGCTACATTGAAGTCTATAATCACAAGCATCAACCTCCCCACCATATACTATAAACTCTTTAAACCATCGAACAAAACACCAGCAATTTGCACAATACTTCCACATTCAGCTCATTCATGACCGGATTTAGCCTCTGACAAAATTTTAAAAGAAACCCTAAATTCCATCCTCGTACAAACTAAACGAAAGAGACTGATTTTTCCAACCCAATCAATGCAATTTGGCAGACAAGGTTAAATCACACCACGGAATGCCAAAAAAGCCCATTAGCATTTCCATTACAACAACAAAAAGCAGAATCCATGACAAAGCTAAAAGAAGAAAGAATCGAATTTATCTGCAGAAACAAGAATCATAGTGATATACAAAACCCACCATAAATTTAACGTCTAGCTAAGCAAAATTCAGAGATCTAGAAGCTTCGAAAAAATTAAGAGTATGCGAAGACCAAGATAAACTAAAAAGGAAGAAAAAACCCTAAATCGTGAATCGAAAAGAATCAAACCTTGAAATAACACTCTTAAACAGCCTGATATTGAGACAACCTCAGGAGGAGAAGTAAATATTAGCTACCTACCTTGAGGAAGACGAAAGGAGCTCAAGTCCTCCTCTACCGAGAAATAGAATAGGTTATTCAGTTATTAATTTATTATTTTTTTAGAATTAGAATTTTAGTTTGGGCCTAAGTTATTCGGTTCTTTTTTACATGAAGCCCATCAAAGGCCCACCAGAATTTTATAAGTCAAGCTTGAATATGGATATGATTTATTTGGACAACCTATTTTGTTGCTAGATTGCGATGCAAATGGAGAGAATTCAACTCCAAATTTTAATGTTAATGTAAGTGATGAGTGAATTTCTTGGATTTCTAAGACCCAAATTTGATCCTCTAATTAATAATGGTGAAAATGGTCTGTTCTGATTCAATATGGCTCGGTTCAAAATCAATAAATTCGATTCGAGTTGATCAGACTTAAGGTTGAGGTTTAAACTTGAAGGTTTTTTCAATTTCAAACTTCAACTCAGACTAGGGCTCGAATTATATAAGATGACAGCAAAATAAATTTAATCAAGCTTCAAACTACTCAAATCTAAAATTCTGTATTTATTCGGATCTAAAACTTCAAACCCTAAGTTCAAATCCGGCTTGAACTATTTCTATCCTTACCTTAAGCTTGTTGACTGAAAGGACACAAAACTCCTTTAAAAGGTGAGTTCAGGGCAAATTGTTGCTACTGAGGCTGGGGCTGAGGCTGAGGCTGAGGCTGAGGCCTGGCCCGAGATTGCAGGTCCGAGCTCAAGCCGCATTTAACCCTACCTAATATGTTTTATAAATAAAAAATATAAAAATGACATCGTTTTGTTTATATGTGTCGGCCCATTGACTTTGAGGTGGGCTAGACCCGAATGTTATTTCTACTTTTTCCTATTCATTTCATCAAATTTAAGATTTGTCAAACTTAAACGTTTTTTTTACATAAAAGAAATTTGGGATGAACTTCAAATCATCACTTCATTGTTTGATATAATTTGGTAAGTTCGTAAATAACAAATATTAAATAAATAATTTAATAAGCTAAGTATTAAATAATTTTGACAATATTTAATTAGTTAATTTAAAGTTACTTTAAAATTTTCATTCCAATTATTCGAATTAAAAACATGTTAAAACACTTTTTCCTTTAAAATGGTGTATTTTAAGACGTGAAATAGATAAATAATAATAATAATTAATTGAATTAAAAAATTATTAAACGTAAATTTAAATGTTATCAATTTTAAATATTTATAAATAAATAAATAAATAATTTTAAATTGAATTCAAATATTTTTTAGAAAATCTCTCATTACTCATAAATTTTACATTAAAATTTGTTCTTAAGTATGACTAAGTGGGTACTATCCCTATCTCTATATCGCCATTAGCATCCACCTTCACCTTTCCATCCCTAACCAGAAAATCCAAATTATAGAACACAGGGACCATGATGCCGTAGCACAAGAAAACCGGAACAGGCCCAAATATCCATAGCAGTAGAGGCATAGCAGTATAGAACAGTCTATTTCCCACAGTATTCAGAAGAAAACCCTTCTCTAAGAGCTCTGAAACGTAACCAGGAGTGATCACTATGGACACGGAGTCTTGAGGTGAGTTGATGAGTATGCCAACTTCGTTCACAAACCTGATGGATAGAGAGTGGCAAAAGAATGAGAAGAGAAAAATGGTTAGAAGGGTTACGTATTTGAATTCCACCATGAACTCTCCTCTAGCACCAAAAATGGTGTCCTTCAGTGGCTGTTTCACGCTGTACGAGCTGCTTAGAATGGCTGCCAAACCAGTCGACAAAAGCATTGAGGTTGTCGCCATTAACGTTGATCCCATGATCAAGTTCCTAAAGGATTGGACTCCCAATATGTTCTTCTTGTCGTTTTCCTGCACAATCTGACTCGTTAGACAAGAAAAAGTCTTTACGTATAATTCTATTTATGAGATCGCTCGACGTGACTTGCACTAATCCTGAAAAGCCAACCAACCACATATCCTCCCTTAACATTTGTAGTAAGCTTTTAGGATAATATAGTGATCAGTAATAAGGATTCTGAAGTGAAAAAGAGAGAAGAATTACAGAAGAACACAAACTCCTGTCAAATCTGCAGATTGAATAGAAAGTTACTTTCTTTTTCTTTTCCTGCAAATTGAATTAACTGATATGTTGGTGAACATAACTTTTTTGCTTCATTTAGATGATGCCCATTAGAATTCATCAATTTTTGTGTTTTCCGTGTACGCATATGTAGTTTACTAGAAATGACATAAACCCATTAGAGAGAGAGTGATTCCAATAGCACACACACCTTCATTATGGCTGATACCCAGTTCCGACGGCCGGAGGAGTTTGTTCCGATGACGGTGGACAGTGGCTGGACTCGAACCTTATGCCATAACCAGGCTTGATAAGCCATGTTGATTGTGAAGCCAAGAGGCACAAGTGTCGCATCAAGATAATATTTCCTCCATCCCATCTCTTCACTACTTGTCTTCAGCTTGGTGTTAAAAATCTCACTCACCTCTTCTGTTATGTTTCTCCGGAGCTAGCTTTGTAGGGTTAGAGTGCATATAGATATGCTTTTTCCTTAGTAATAAATAGAAAGACCAAAAAGAAAGAAAGACATTCAAGAAATGTGTGTAGACTTGTTTGAATGTGCCAATTCAACCCACTAAGCCAACAAGAAAAAGGTTATTTTCCTAGTTTATTAGTTTAAAAAAATAAAAAAGGTTATTTTACTATAAAAGCCATCTCATTATTATTGGAAATTTCCAACATTAATTAATCATTTCATTTATTTCCTTTACATTTTTTTTATTTTTTATAAGTAATGCGACACTTTTTATCCATTTAAACTTCATTCTTAAATGTTCCTAAGACTATTTTTTCAACAACACCAGCATTCCAATAAAAAGCAGAGTCTGGAAAGGTTTGATAATATGCAACCTTACCCTTTTATAATAGAGAGGTTATTTTAGATAGACCCACATGCAGGTGTAACAATAAAAGAGTGATGTAGGTTAAAGAGTAAATAAGTAAAAATGACATGTTAAATTATTATGTAAATAAAATTACAATAAATACATAAATAAATAAAATATAAAACATAACCAAAGGATATACTTGACGGCATGGTTTTGAAAACCGGACCGAACCGGCCGGTCCGACCGGTCCGACCGATGACCGGTCGGTGGTCCGGTCTAGTTTAGCCTTCAAAATTGGTGTCCAATTGGACCAGTCCGGACCGGTCAAAACCGGTCAATGTCACACCGGTTCAACCGGTGGTTGAACCGGTCGAACCGGTCAAACCGGTGACCAGTACGGCCACCGGTTCGATGACCGGTTCGATTTTGAGAACATTGCCTGACGGTGTCCAGATCGACTAGTATCTGATAACCTGCAAAGTCCGACTCTTCTTGTCTCTAGTTAAGCTAGGAGTCCTTGCTCAGAGATCCTAAAGGTATGCCAATCCTATAGTTTTAAACGACCTCGCGGGATCTTTTCCCATACACCTATCCTGAAAAGTCAAGTTTTAGGCTCAAAAGCCTTGTCCATGACTTACAACAAATCCGAGAATGCAACAAATATGTAACATTATCTTTAACTAATAAAGAAAAATAGATAAATACGTATAAATAAAATATAAAAAGTTAAAAATAAAAATAAAAGATAAAATAACTAAATGAATTAAAAAAAGAAAAAAGATAAACGAATAAATAAAACAAACAAGTTATTGCAAGAAAATGTTTAGGTTAAGTAAGAAAGTGTTTGGCCTAAATAATTAAAAGAGAAGTATTACGTATTAAATGTTTATGTTAAATACAAGAAATTAGATTCGAAAAAAAAATGAATTCTATGACTATTTAAAATTAAAATTTTAGTGTTTTTTAAAGTAATTAAATAAAATAAAATTCCCATAAAAACATGTGATTCTTAAATTAACAAAATACCTTAGCTAGTCATCGGTCCATTTTTAGTCAAAGATAACGAGGATGTGTAATCAAACAAAATGAACACATTATTTAATTTATACATGCGAAACGCAGCATTTCAATTAGTGATTGTCTTAGGTACAAATGTGCCAGCATCGGATATGATCCTAGTCACGGGCGGGCTTAAAGATTTCATATAATATCTTTAATTAGTGGACTAACATCTTTTAATTGACTGGCTAATTAAAGTTTAAATTATTTTTAACATTATCCTATTGTTATTTACTTGTATGAAACATAAATAGAATGGGATTAATATAGCGAAAGAGTTGAAAATTAAAACGAAACTTTTTAAAATTAATTAAAAAGGTTTAATCAGCACTGTATCGTTATAAAACTGGTTAAAGATTAAATAAAATATAAAATATAAAATATAATTAAAATAGATTATTGTTACATTTTTTAGAATTTAAAATTTAATTAAAAAATTATTAAATGAAAACTAATTTATTTATCTTAGTTTATAAGAACTTATTAATTTACGAAAAATAATTGAGTAATTAATAAATTTATCAATTTTTAACAACAAAAATTATTAAAATAAATAGAACCGAAAAATTGAATGATTCAAAAATTTAACCGTTAAACTGACCGAATCGGTTTAGTTTTTTAAACATTGGTTCGAAAAATGATAAAAGAAAAGGTAATTAGGAAGAGGAATGACAGACAGGACAAAGACAGAGGGAATGAGGTGAAGAAGAAGAGGAGAAGCCAAAAATAAAGAGAGAGAAAAGCAATGGGCAAGCACGCCTTTCTCATGAGAGTGCAGAGAACAAACGTGTAAGAGGGACTTGAACATACTTCTGCTATGTATATACGACAACCGTTTCTTCATAGCTTCATTTGTCTCTGTATCCTTCTCTAGAAAAACATAAAAAAACACACATTAGCTGGCATTTACGTGCAAGAAGCAATCTGTTTATATTTTAATATTATATATATACACACACTTATATAAATTCCAATATTTTAAAAACCGAAACTAATGTTTTAAATTGGTAAGACGAGAAGTTTAATATTTAGAAGATTCAACAAGTTTCAGATCGTCATAAAATTGAAAAAGATTATTCTTAAAATTAAAATTTAATTGAAAAAAAGTTAAATAAAAACTAATTAATTTATTTTAATTTATAAAAATTTATCGAATGGTTTTTAACAAAAAGGATTATTAAAGTAAATTTGAACCAAAAAAATTAAAAATTGAACCAACCGAATCGATAGATACAAAATGTCAACATTTATATATATAATATTTTTTATTACATGATAATTTAATACAATTTAGTTTTGTTATTAACCATATTAATAATAAGATACGCGTATTTAAAATAATTTAATTTTACGAATATCATATTTTGACATCAATTAGGTTAAAAGAATAATAAATATTTATAAAACTTGAGCAATGAATTTCTTTTTTAAGGCACATTTTTTGGGTGGAGTTAGCTTACATCTATCATACCAAACACAACGTATTGCCCAAATATAAGGGAGCCCCAGATCAGTATTCTTCTGCTTGTTTTTGGGTTTTTTGTTGGATTTTGTTACATTAAGCTAGACACTTTAACTTACGTCCAAGGACAAGTATTTGCCTCTAATTCAACTTAGTCATTGTCAAGCCCACTCTCTTCCCATCATATTAGCAAATGTTTTTTTATTTTTTGCATCAATAGGAAAATAGAACAAACAATTACATAGTACTGCAGGGGTGACGGGATCTCGTCATATCCTCGAGAATGATCGAAAGGCATCCAAAGGGCGCATTTACAAAAGTGGTAACCCCCAAATCAAAATGGACTGCAAAAGTGGCAAGCCAGTCAGCGCACCGATTGCTTTTCTGGTACGTGTGACGAGAGAAAACCGTCCAATTATGGCTGAGAAGTTCAGTGATGCCGAAAAGGAGGGGATTAGTAAAATGCTTTTACTTGGAAGGAATGTGAACTCAAGTCATGTAACCGTACTTCTGCTTTGGTTCATAAGGAAGCAGAATCCACTAATTCAGTACTTCAATGCGTTGCATAGTTAATCACTTGCACTAAATCCAAACTTCAGATTGTTATGACTTCTAATTCAAACTGATGGTCTGCCTATGATGCTATTGGATCTGAAGCTTGCGTACACAAGCTGTGTTAAGAGTGACATCAATTGAATCACAAACTTGAAGATGCGATTGAATCATAAACTATTATTGGCTGAACAGTTTGCAGGGAAGAAATCCAGGTAATTTCAATGAATCATAGCTTTCAATTCATGGACAACAATCTTTTAGTAGCCATTAATGATAAGAAGAAATAGAAACTCCACTGATATAAGTGACAACACATAGAAAAAACATATAATCACCATCCCGCATGAGTCATGAAGGACCCTCTGAACCCTATAAACAGACACAAAAAGGGGTCATAAGCCTCTTGGGTCCTGACAATTCTATGCTATAGGAAACAAAATATGGTCTGTAACAAAAGTAGTGTAGGGTT
The DNA here is from genome assembly GCA_027568955.1 of Erythroxylum tenue. Classification (NCBI taxonomy): domain Eukaryota; kingdom Viridiplantae; phylum Streptophyta; class Magnoliopsida; order Malpighiales; family Erythroxylaceae; genus Erythroxylum; species Erythroxylum tenue. Next base: position 29,292,785 of record JAOSBM010000003.1, read on the forward strand.
TGATAATTGATGAGAAACATTTCAATCTTCAATTTCAGTTATGTCCATTTACTTTCATGAATGGTGTAAAACAGATCACAGAAAGAGGCCTCTCAAGGAAAACAATCGAGAGAGAGGAATTAATCACAATGAAGGAGAAGACAGAAACCTGAATACAAGCCCCTCAAGAAATGAATTGATTCTTTACTCCTTACTCCTTCCACAGTTCATCGTTAGAGCAATAGGCTCAAAAGGAAAGATCTTCACCATCGCAATCGTTTGGGAAGGTTACACATTTAAAAACCTTGCACTTTGAACACAACACATATCCAATCTGCACTAAAAACATTATGCATAAGAATGCAGACCAATCTCATCCACTGTCAAACGTGATCAACATTTCAATTCCAAGGTCATTCCAAGATTAGAAAACAAGAAACATCCTTTTTTCAAGCGAAATATACTAAAAAGACAAAAGGTTGAACGAACTACTTACAGCTCTACAAGAGGGACAACGTCGGTAGATACGCTTGTTGTCGGCTTTAACATTGGTTTTTTGCCCTTTACAGAAATCACAAACCAACCATCCTTTTCCATCGCAAGGTTCACACATGATCGCCGACTCCACCTTCTTCAGACCAACAAAACTAGTTCAAGTTCAACACACAAAATTAATGATATAAAAATGATTCCAAAAGGAAAAAGAAACACCTTCTCCTCTTGCTGGACACTAACGCAGCTCAAAGGCTTAAAGAAAAGCCTGGACGTTGTCATTCTGGTTATTGTCGGCGACATCCTGAAGTAACAGGGGGTCTTGACCGGAGCTATTGAAAATTTTGCCATCTTAGAATAAGCTCACTTCTTCCACACAACCACCGCCAATCTCAAAGCAGTCTCTTACGTTATCCGATTACGTCATCATCACCTTACATTACATTTATATTACCCAGATTAGAAACGCAAATTACTAAAATTGCCATCTACTCTGGTTCATTTGAATATATGTAGCTGTAGCAGTACTAGTGTATTTGCTTTGCACACTCACAGGCTAGCATCCATGAAGACACTAGTTTGCTTCATTGCTTTTCTTCTCTTTCTGCCTCTTGATCGTACCCTCGCTTCTTCTGATCCATGTGATCCCGCCAACCAGCGCGACCCACGGACTCTCCGATCCGATCAAATCACAGTCCTCGTCAACGGCTACTCCGAGTCTCGCATCCCCCTCCTCCATTCCCTCGCCGCCACTTACTCCGCCTCGGCGCTCGTCTCTGCTGTGCTCGTCCTCTGGGGAAACCCCTCCACGTCAGCCCTAACACTTTCCGAATTGGCTCACAATCTCAGCCTCTCCTCCTTCGGTCAATCAACAATCACTGTCGTTCGCCAATCATCAGCCAGTCTCAACGCTCGCTTTCTCCCTCGATCTTCCATTCGGACCCACGCCGTCTTGATTTGCGACGATGACGTGGAGGTTGATCCTAAGTCCTTGGAGTTCGCTTTCAGAGTTTGGAGCTCGAATCCTGACCGTTTGATTGGGTTCTTCGCGAGATCACATGATATTGATTTATTATCAAGGAGTTGGATCTACACCGTGCATCCGGACAAGTACTCGATCGTGCTGACCAAGTTCATGATATTGAAGATCCAGTATTTGTTCCAGTACAGCTGCGGACGAGGGGCTAAGATGGGTGAAATGAGGAGGATCGTTGATCAGATGCAGAATTGCGAGGACATATTGATGAATTTTGTGGTTGCTGATGTTGCAAACGTGGGGCCTATACTGGTTGGGGCAAAAAGAGTCCGAGATTGGGGAGATCCTCGTAACAACTATCACGTTGATCGTGATGATATTGATTCACGGTTAAGATTGAAGGATACCGTAAAAGAGGTGGGCTTAAGTAGTAGGAGAGGGGAGCACCGTAAGAGGAGAGGGGATTGTATAAGGAAGTTCCACAAGTCCTTGGGAAGGATGCCGTTAAAATACAGTTACGGGAAGACAGTTAAGTCAGTAGGTGAGCAAGGATTATGCATGAAAGGAAGCAAGTTAGTGTTTTGTGATCAATTTTTCTGAGCATTGATCACATAATGATTTTAGAACCCTGGAAATTGGGATACTTGCACTTTCCATGTTTATTACTAAATTGATAAGTGTCTAAGAACCACTATTTTAAAAACCAGATCGGATCGACCGGTTCGATCGGTAACCGGTCGACTATCCGGTCTTCTTCACTCCTAAAAATCAGTTATTAATTGAACCAGTAAAAACTGGTCAAAATCAGTCAATTGACCAATCAAATCGGTCCAATTCGACCACTGATTTAATGACTTTTTTATTTTTTAAATATTTTTTATATTATTTGGTATATTTTTGTACTTTTTTAATATTACTAATATTAAATATAATTATTGCATAATTATGGCGTCACACCAGTTCAACCGGTGGTTGAATCGATCGAACTGGTCAAACCGGTGACCAGTAAGACCTTCAGTTTGATATCCAGTTCGGGTTTCAAAACACTGCTAAGAACTAACTAATACCAATCTTAATCAAAGTCCTAGGTTTGTCATCAAAGAATGTTCAAGAACTTTTGAAATGAAGCAGATATGAGACTGTAGATGTAGCATTGATAATGTAAGAAATGGGTTTACATTCATAAAAAAAGAGCATTCTGAAATTAACACAGAGCTGCTCTGCTTCAATTCTCCTCTTTAAACACCTGTAATAGCATAGATGGTGAATGCCTAGTGATGGTAGTTTTGTCCTTTCAGAATAGTCCATGACCTGAAATATGAAGACGGAGAACCTGTTACTTCAATTTAATGAAAAACCTAATCAAGCTTCAGGATTGACTGATGATGAATACAACCTCCAGTTTCAAGTTCACCAGGATCCTCTTCCTCTCAAGAATCACTAGACAAAAGAGTATCCCATCTCCCATAACCCTCCCCATCAAGAAATGAAATTTTCAAACCATAAATTTGATTTGGCATGCCTCAAGCAGTGGGATGATTCATAATGTTATCGTGCCGGTTTTGACAAAACGGTTGGTGTAAGTAAATTCAAATGATATCTTTCTATTCATTGACAAGCTAAGAAACAAGAAAGGCCTAGAAAACAAAGATAACCTCATAAGAAACATGCTAATATACCAGCTACAAGCAATGTAGAGAGGATTGTTGGGTGAAGTTGGGAGGGTAGACTGACAATTCTTCATTCATTCTGTTCAGGGAAAGGTTCAGGAAGAAGAATCCATAATAGATCAGTTTCAAGTCCCACTTATGAATGAATCCACAGATTGTCATCTTGCATTTACCAAGGATTCCAAGCACAACGACACTAAAATATTATCTTTATGGATATTTTGTTACCACAGTTATGAAAAGCAATGGGTTCTACTATTGCAGATATCTGCACATTTTTAACACAAAGGATAACCTTTATCAGATTCATGACCAAGCAACCATTTAAGCCTAGCTAATCCAAAAATGTATGGTATATAATCCAGCAGACTGTTAAAACCCACCTGTAAAGCTGTTCAACAAGCACAAGAAGCGCAATCTGATGATTCAGAACCATTGAGGACAATCTTATCGTAACATTAGCTCGATTTCGCACTTGTTTTCCATGACCGTAAGGTCCACCAATGCAGAAAACCAACCTTGAAGCTCCCTACAAAACGTACACATAAAAATGATGTCCACATTAGGCAAATAAAAGTTCTGTTCTTGTAGGGTAAACAATCAATACCGTGTTCCCAGCATCTGCAACCAAGTCAGCCATCTGTTCTGAGCTGACATCCCGTCCTTGCTCATCCAACATCACAATCTAAACACAACTGCTGTTCTTTAAGTGGCTACAAAAATCTCCATAACAACAGCATTAACCTTAAAAACCACACCAATGTTGGTAAAGACTATACCCAATCATCAGACCTTATAAGATTCATAACGGCCGCATCCTCGTCATCAACCTGAGCCCTTGAATCCCTGTAATATCAAGATTTCAGAATTTCCAAGACCTAAACAAGTAAAAATTACCCAATTCAGTAGAAATTACAAGTTATGTAAAAATGAATATACCGCGCATTTCTGGGATTGGATCGAACTAGAACATCATCCACAGAGCAATAGTGCCTAAGCTTGCCTACATACTCGTCCACTAGTAATTGTACCCCGGGGGGCCTCCTTTTGACAACCGTGATAATGCGTATGGGTAATGCCTTCTGGTCGAAGTAAATACAATATATAATAAATCGGAATCAAATTCCAAAGGGGTATCTATAAGTTACTAAACTTGACAGAAAAGGAGAAGAAGTTTTGTCTTTACCACTGATTGGCCGGCATATTTACACTGGGCACCTGAAAATTTCAGAAGCAGATTGGAGTAGGGTGAATTTGGGTGCCGTGAACAACATCTAGGGAAAGAGTGGTTGTTGAGAGCAAAATTAGTGCAGGCGGGGATTTGCATCATCGGATTGGGATTTGGGACTAAATCGCAATCAGCAGATTTTCCTTTCCTTCCTTGCGATTAATTACAAAAAATCAGCTTTCAAAACCCCATTGTAGATAGACCTGTGAAGCAAACTTCTTAATAAGTCAAATCTGCTTTCAGGCCAAGCCCATTTCAGATATGGTATCGGACTAGTTAGTCAACTTGCAATTACATGCAGATCGGTATCGGACCAATGTTTCTATTATCAAATACTTTTTTTCTTATAATGGGAATTCATAAATATGTCTTGGAATGATAATTTTTATTGTCCCAGTCTCAGTTTAACTCCGTAATCGTCAGCAACAAGCCAAGTTCATCTTTAACTTGGTTGAAGGTCCAAAATTTAGGGATGTCTAGGTTTGACTTTTGAGTAAAAATATGTTGTAATGTCCTTAGGCTTACTAGACCAGCTTCAAGTTTTTAAGTCTCAGCAAGTCTGAAGAGCAAAAGGTATTTTTACTATAGGAGCAGTTAAACACCTTCTTTGCCAATGTCAATCACGCAAAGAGGCTGCCTGAATCACTACTCCATGAGCACTAATTTTTCTAACCCGAAGAGAAAATCCAAATCAGTTTAACATATTCAGCAAGAAACTGAAGATACATATGAAATTGCAATTCCAGATGTATCAACCTTCTCTAACATATTCCGCAAGAAACAGAAGATATCATAGCGAAAAAAGGTGAAAAGGATGACAAGAAATGATTTAGGGAAGCTGCATTCATCTCTATGGCACCAATTTTCAGCCAAAGAGCCAAACTCCAGCCCCATTAGTATACCGTAATCAAATTCCTCTTTGAAAAAACAAGAAAACCAAAACCGAAATACTTCAAATGCATAATGAAAACTGATTACTTTCACAAATCAAAAGACAAGACTCGACTTCAATGATTGTTGAAGGGAGTTAATTGAACCTCTACGACAGCTAGCCGCCTCCGCAAACCCTAAGCCAGAAACAAGGGCTTGGATTAGTTTATATATAGAAGAAGATCACGAAATGGGAAATTAGGCCCTCTCGCTTTCTACATTCTAGGTTGGTACCCCTCCGTGAGCCCAATAAACATAACCGATTATTAAAAACTCAACCGAATCGGTAATTTTTTTAAATTTATTTTAATAACAATTGTTAGTTAATCATTTTATTAATTAATAATTTTTATAAATTAAAATAATTTTTTGGATAATTTTTATGATAATTTTTTCAACCATATTTTAAACATTTTTATTTAATCTTTAACTAATTTTATGGTTGTAACTTTTCAAACTTTAAATTTATTATTTTACAAATTTAATTTTCAGATTTTTAAAATATTGATAATTCACCTTTTATTTTATAAATTAGTTGAAGATAATTTAATAATTAAATGATTGAAATATGAAGGATGAAAATATTTTTATCCTAAATTCCAAACTTTAATAAAATAAAAGCATGCAAAACTAACTCTAATTTTACAATAGCGTTTATTTAAAAATATTCTCAAGAGTGAAGTTTTATTATTTTATGTAAAATTATGGATAAGATTATGTAATTTTTAAGCTTTGTTTATAGCTTAACTTAATCTTTAACTTCAGTTCTAATCTCATGAACCTCATCCAAAATTTAGATTTAATTAATTTGACCATCGAATTTATATCATATCAACTTTAAAATAAAAGATTAGTATTAGAGTTGGGTTCAAATATTTAAATAAATTTGACAAATATTTAGAAAGGTTTTTTATTTTTTAAAATTAATTTAATTTAATTTGAAATAGGTCTTTCAAATTAAAATTTCTGGTTAAAATAAAAAATAATTCATGTTCAATAATTAAAATATTACTTCTAAAAAGAATATGAAAATGGCTAATATTATCTTAATTAAAAACATAAAATGACATTATCTTATAACCAACAAGGATTAGCATCATTTATTGTTATAACTAATGTTTAAAAAAATTTAATCAATAAGACAAGACATTTACGGTTTAAAGATTAATAGACTTTCGATATATAATAAAAATTAAATAATCGAATAAATTAAAATAAGATTAAAAAGAAGATTATCCTTACTTATAAAAAATTAAGTTTAATTTAAGAAAAAAAGTGTTTAATAAAAATAAACTAATTTATAAAAATTGACTAATTCTTAATAACAAAAATTATTAAAGTAAATTAAATTAAAAAAAGAAATTAAACAAAAAAATTAATTAATTCAAGTTTTTATGTTTAAACTAATTCAATGGATTCAAAATTTTAATCATTAATTATAACTATAAGACAAAAAATTTAACATCTAAAAGTTTAAATAATATTAGAACGTAATAAAATATATTAAAAATTGAATAATTTTGAAATATAACTGAATAATGTTGTTTTTACTTTTAAAAAATTAAAAATTAATTAAAAATATTTAAATAAAATTAATTAATTAATTCTATTTTATAAGTATGATATTAATTTTATCAACAAAAATTATTAAAATAAATTAAATTAAAAAATTAACTAACAAGTTAAATAATTTAAAATTTTTATGAACTCATCGGTTTAAAAGAGATGGATCCTGACCAGGATACTACCCAATACCTTAGGAACTGAATCGTATCCAAGACTATAAATACCAACTGAAGCTACTTTCCCCTGGATCACGTCCACGAGGGAGTAAACTGAAAAACACGCGCCAGAAGGAAAAAGGGCAGAAACGGTTTCGCCGTTATCCACTTTAAAATCATGAGGACCACCCTACAGTGCGAAAGGGCATCAAAGTAAAAACATCAAATCATCAGTCCAGTCAACGTGACGAGACTGCCTCTCCTTCACTTATAGTCAGCTCTCCTTCTGCAATATAAATTCCCAGCAGACCCCAAAAAAATTCTTCACTTTTTCACCTCTTGTTTGGCTAGCAAGAAAATTAGAGGGATCGAGAATGACGATTGAGGAGAGTAACGGAGTATCGGCGGCGTCAAGGAGGCACCTAGTGTTCGCTTACTATGTCACTGGTCATGGTTTCGGCCACGCCACTCGTGTCGTTGAGGTCCTGTCCTCTTGATCTCTTCTTTTCCTTTTAACTTTCGATCACTTTTCTGCTTGTCGCGTTATTCAAATGCGCCCATCACCGTTTCCTGTTTACTGGATTCGGGTTTAGATAATGTCTCCTGTTGGTTTCTTTGATCCTTTTCGTTGTTTAGCGAGGATCACGTGATTTTTTGCCGTGTTTCTTTGTTTTGAGTGTGTGCGTGTGCAATGTGTGCGGTCGGAGATGACGATTACTGGAAATTTAGATGTTGAGGAATATTGATGGTGTATGCAGGTTGCTAGGCACCTGATTCTTGCTGGCCATGACGTGCACGTAGTCACTGGTGCACCTGACTTTGTTTTTACATCCGTAATTGACTCACCTAGGCTCTTCATTCGCAAGGTAGCTTACTATTTCTCGCTTGCTTTCACCTGTAAATTGTTTGTTGTTCTTGCATTCACTGTGAAGTTCGGTGATTGTTGGTATCAGAATGTGGTTGAAATGAGGAAATTTGATAACTCTTGCTTTCAGTAATGATTATCAGATTTTTAAAATATTATCAACTCACCGACGTTCAATTCTTAGGTACTCTTGGATTGTGGAGCAGTTCAGGCTGATGCGTTGACTGTGGATCGTCTTGCGTCACTGGAGAAGGTAGTTTTCTTATTTCCTTTTAAGTGAAAAAATGTAGAATCTTAAAAAAATTCGGCTCTCAATTTTAATTTCTGGTTGGTTTTGACTGGATTCTTTCCCCTGTTGTTAGTAGTTTCTACTGTTTTGAATTGTTTCTTTCTCTCTTTGTGTTAGTATTCAGAAACAGCAGTCAAACCTCGGGAGTCTATTTTGGCAACAGAAATCAAGTGGCTTACCTCCATCAGAGCTGACTTAGTGGTACTTATAGTCTTGTTCTATAATTTGATTTTGTTCTTGGATGCTGAAAACATGTTTGTGAATTCTTTTCGATATATGCATCATCACAGGTGTCAGATGTTGTTCCTGTGGCATGTCGTGCAGCAGCTGATGCAGGAATTCGATCCGTTTGTGTGACCAACTTCAGGTGACTTTTTATGAGTCCATCTATTTCATCTTGCTAAGCTTCTGCTTTCGATCTCTTGAAATTCTAGACTTTGGTTATCTTTTAACCTGACAAATATCAGTCATCATCACATATTTAACTGCAGAGATTGTAGGTTTTTAAAATATCAGTATTAAAGATTAAACGATTGCATGTCTGGACCTCCAACCAGTTGAATTTGAGTTGCTTGATTCAAAAGCATGCTTTATTTGTTTCTTGTTTATAATTTTTTCCCCTTCTTTAAAACAATACTTTATCTGTGGAGGGGTGACCTTGTAGTTTGCTATCCCTTAGGCTTCAAATTTGGTTATAATGTATATGGTTACTTGATTCACATCCATGATTTTCCTTTCAATTAGTAATTTAACTTTAAATTTTGTGAAACGTTCGGTTTTATGCAGTTGGGACTTTATATATGCAGAATATGTAATGGCAGCTGGTCGCCATCATCGTTCAACAGTGTGGCAGGTGATCTACGGCTTCACCTTATATAGCCATAATTCCTTGTAGTAATGATCTTCTAATTGGTGACTGTCAATTTCATTGGGGAGACTAGTACTGGTCTCTCTTTATACATTGCTATGTTATATTTTGTTAGGTTGACATTAGAACTCGGTTCCAAGCCAGTTAGTGATCAAGTCATATTTGTTTACAAAATTTTGGTAGATGTCCTGAATTTTTTCTATTCTGGAATATATAATTTACCTATGTTCTTTTATTTTTGTATATCGGAAAGCATAATCATCTATAACCTTATTCATCATATGTACCTCTGTTATTTGCTGTGGTTAGTCTGCTGTTATCATGCCAAACTTTTACATGCTGCTGAATTCACGCAGATAGCAGAGGATTATTCTCACTGTGAGTTCCTTATCCGTCTTCCAGGGTATTGCCCAAGTATGTTGGCTCTTATACTGCCTAATTATTTTGTTCTTTTTCTCAATTTCCATGTTATTTGTCTAACTATTAATTTATTTGAATCCTGTTCTTTCTGCAGTGCCTGCTTTTCGCGATGTTGTTGATGTGCCTCTAGTTGTGAGGAGGCTTCATAAATCCCGGGAGGAGGTTTGACATCGGAAACTATGTTGAACCCTTCAGTGATATCACATTGATCTTGGTTTAATTGTTTGAATCTTCTCATTGAAGGTAAGGAAAGAATTGGGTATTAGAAATGATGTGAAGCTCGTAATCCTGAACTTTGGTGGACAGGTAAAGACACCAAATCTTATACCGGATTAGATCTACTGACAATTATTTCATTGGCTTTGTTTCTTTTGAATAGTTGAGTCCAGCAATTTTATGATTTTGGTCCTTTGATATGCATTGAAATTAATCCTTTGTATGCTGGTAAGATAAGTTCTGCTTACCTTTCTTTTCTTTATTGTAACTTTGAGTTTTTTTTTTAATCATATGCAGCCATCTGGCTGGAAGTTGAAGGGAGAGTATTTGCCTCCTGGTTGGCTGTGCCTGGTATCTTTCACAGAATAACCCAACTGTTTAATTTCACTTGATAATGAAAGCTCAGTCACGCTTTGGATTTCTTTTCAGGTTTGTGGTGCTTCCAACACGGAGGAATTTCCCCCAAACTTCATCAAACTTCAAAAGGATGCCTATACTCCTGATGTTATGGCAGCGTCTGATTGCATGCTTGGTTTGTATTTGATTTTACTATAGCTTCTTAAAATCGATTGCTGGGATCTATAAGATGATGTGTGTGTGTGATTCCAGGAAAAATTGGATATGGAACTGTCAGTGAAGCCCTGGCTTATAAGCTGCCATTTGTCTTTGTTCGAAGAGATTACTTTAATGAGGAACCCTTTTTGAGAAATATGCTTGAGGTGCAATTACATAATGACCATTATCGTCATCTTATTCTCATCTTTTCTGTGTCTTTCACTCTCTCTTCTTTGCCTCTCCCTTCCCTTTCTGCAAAATTTTGGGTTATCTAATTTTTCTGATAATTGCTCTACTATGTTTTCAATAGTATTATCAAAGTGGTGTTGAGATGATTAGGCGAGATTTACTCACTGGTCACTGGAAACCTTACTTGGAACGTGCAGTTAGCCTGAAACCATGTTATGAAGGAGGCGCAAATGGTGGTGAGGTATTGTCCTTTTTCATGCATAAAAACATTGAAATATGATCTTAATATAATACTTAAGTGTTTATTCCAAATATTTCACTGGTCATGAAACAATTTACAATTTATTTGTGAAAAATATGTTTCCTTCATCACTGACGAACTATTATGATCAAGTTCCAAGAATACGATGATTGTTATTTAGCAAGCCTGCTTGCAACCAATTTTGTCTCTGGAGTATATCTTTCAGTTTCCAAAAGTTCCTATTGCTTATATTGTTGACATAATTGCAAATTTGAAATTATAGGTGGCAGCTCACATCTTGCAGGAGACAGCAATTGGCAAGAACTATGCTGCGGATAAGGTAAGAAAAATTATGATATCCAGCAATTCATGTTATATTAGTTTTATGACCATGAATATTGTTGAGGTGATCTTCAAACAAAACTAGTCATAACAAGTGACTTCTCCAAATTTGGATCCTTTTTATCTAATTAAGTTCTTCCGGGAGTTAGGAATCCATCATTTCATTTCACGATTTTGTTTAAATCGGAATTTGCCCTTATTCTGTGTTTTGTTTCCACTCTCTATCTCTACATCTCCTCTCCTTCCACATTCATTTTTCACCTGTGTCATAAGTGCTGAGAATTGAGATCCTTCTTAATTGTCAAGATTATTTTGCCAACTCGTTCACAAGTCACATATCTGATTTTTGGTATGAGGTAATGGACTGCAATGGAATTGAGGATGAGATGGAATGAGGGATGTGATGTAATAGAATGCACAACCAAACAAAGGAACTAATGGTGTATTTTAATCACCTCCCAATTCCCATTCATTTGTGCTCACATCATCTTAGGGATTACAGTTGGGAACCTATTTATTTAAATAATAATTTGTTTTTTGTAACTAGCTTGTGTATGTGTACTCCAGATGATGTTAAAACTGTTATTTTCATAATCAACATGTAGTTTAGTGGAGCTAGAAGATTAAGAGATGCTATAGTTCTTGGGTATCAACTGCAAAGGGCCCCTGGGCGAGATATCAGCATTCCTGATTGGTATGCAAGTGCTGAAAATGAGCTTAACAAATCCACAGGATTGCCTACTTTTCAGACGAATGAGAATGGATCTGTTCTGAGCTCGTGAGTTTCATCCTCCTCTGTGTCCATGAGGAAATGTTGGTTTTAATGTTAATTGACAGCCTTTTACAAATTTTTCTTTAGATGGATTGAAGATTTTGAGATTGTTCATGGAGATTTTCAAGGTCTTTCTGATACAATGAGTTTCTTAAAGAGCCTGGCAGATCTTGAAACCATACATCAGTCTGAAAATGGAATTGAGAAACACCAAATGCGGGAGCACAAAGCTGCCGTTACACTCTTCAATTGGGAGGTCATTTTACTCGAATGTTTTCTTCTTAATCTGTCGAATCCTTTTTGTCTGCTTCTCAATTATATTTCTTATCAATAGCAATTATTCATTTACCAGTTGCTGTAAAGATTTTTAGGTTATTCAAACTAGGACCATATTCAAAACCTCCACTTCATAGCTTTACTATGAGTTCTACTTCATCGTGGCGATCACAATTTTTTATTTTCTATCTTGATTTGTTATGAACAGTTTCATATGCTACAGGTTGTTTTTTACAGGAAGATGTCTATGTGACGAGGGCTCCTGGAAGGCTTGATGTTATGGGAGGGATTGCAGACTATTCAGGAAGTCTTGTTCTGCAGGTTAGGTTTTTGCTGGTGGCAGTTTTGTTGTTACAATTATGGATTCCTTTTTATCTATTTTCAACCGATTTTGCTTCTTAATACATGCCTCTAAAACTGTGGATCATTTCACAAACTTGTGCGTGCACAATTCACTTATCAACATGCACTACAGAGACTCTGCTGGTCCCTACTATATAGACTGTTTATATGTCCCCTTCTCTGACTTCTCTGTTTCTGCGTCTATGTCTTTATCCATGTATTTGTTTGTTCGTTATTTTGGGGGCTAGTAGAAAGCAAAGATTGATGTCAAATAATTTATTTTCCATAATTTCCAAAAGCTTGACGCTGACTGAAAATATTTCTTCCTATAGTATGTCACAATGAGGTGCTCCACTCAATTTGTTTTATTTTGCTATGCTCTAGAACTCACTCTTATTGATCAAGTTTTCCTGCATGTTTTACACAGTTAATTGATTGATGTGCTTTTCCTCTTTTCTCTTTTTCCTTTCTAAGATGCCCATAAGAGAAGCTTGCCATGTTGCTGTGCAAAGGAATCATCCTAGCAAGCATAGGCTATGGAAACATGCCCAGGCTCGTCAAAATGCAAAAGGTCAAGGGCCTACCCCTGTTCTGCAAATTGTAAGTGCATTCATCACACCTACAACAAATTAGCGTTCATGTATTTGGCTTGTTGGACATCACCTTATCATGTTGGGTTAAAGACAAATTATTGTTCAAGATTCACTTTCTTTAAAACTTTTACGTAAAATGTAAGGGTAGGGAGCAGTCTCAATTTTTTGTTCTAATCTGACCTAGTACTGATATATATATATATATACACACGCACACTAATTCTGATTTCACCAGGTATCATATGGTTCAGAACTTAGCAACCGTGGACCAACTTTTGACATGGATTTGTCTGATTTTATGGATGGGGAGCAGCCTATGTCATATGATAAGGCCAAGAAATATTTTTCTCAAGATCCCTCACAGAAGTATGTAACTTTCTTCTTCCCGGCTATCACAGTAAAGTCTATCTTTTAACTAATGTGATACTTTCCAGGTGGGCAGCTTATGTTGCAGGAACTATTCTTGTTTTGATGAGAGAACTAGGTGTCCGCTTTGAAGATAGTATCAGCTTGCTGGTATAAGTTGCAATGACCCAACTTCAAACTTTTTTCTGGTGTTATGTTATTATGTTTACGCTCTTATTTGTTGGGTTATTCATGACTATAATGGTTTGCAATACTGATATGGCCTCTTTTTACTTTGCCTCTGCTATTGGCTTAATTTGCACAAGAAAAAGACAACTGAAATTGACTGAGATTTGTGGAAATATTTTGCACTTTTTGCAATTTATGAAGATGATAAACCTTTACTTTCATCTCTCTATTCTAACAGCCTTTTCGAAGCCATTGCTAACATCCAGAATTATCAACTTAAAATACGAAAATTGTAGGTTTCTTCTGCAGTTCCTGAAGGCAAAGGTGTATCATCTTCAGCCTCTGTGGAGGTTGCTAGCATGTCTGCAATAGCTGCTGCCCACGGTAATTATTATCTTGGCTCTTTGTGTGTTAACAAAATTGCACCTCGATTTTGTTTTGTTTATATAGGTTATGTGCTTCCTATTTTTTATCATCTCTCAAAGGAAAGGTTTATTGTCTTAATTTGTTTGGGAATGGAACGAGTTATATTTCATTATAAATGACGCTAGGCAGAGTTCTGCAATAATTGTAGCTTTCTGAGTGGTTGAGTTTCTTTTAATTGTAGTATTAGACACATTCTCCCGGTGATCTTGGTTCTCTTTGTTTAGTTAAGCAAGTTTGATCTTTGAAAATTTTGACTTAAAGTTCAACCTCTACTTTTACTTTACAGGATTGAGTATCAGTCCAAGAGATATAGCCTTGCTCTGTCAAAAGGTTTTATTGACGCAGCCTTTGATTGTTTTTCCTTTTATTGCATGACTCCTACCAATACACTGCTCGCTTTACTAAACTGAAATGCTTCTTAGGTGGAGAATCATGTTGTTGGAGCCCCATGTGGTGTAATGGATCAGATGACATCAGCATGTGGTGAGGCCAACAAACTTCTTGCAATGGTGTGCCAGGTACTTCTAGTTATTAGACCTTTACTAAGGTTGTGGAGAAGACAAAATTATGCTCACTAGCCTGCTCATTCTCCATGCAGCCTGCTGAGGTTCTTGGACTTGTGGAAATTCCTAGCCATATTCGATTCTGGGGAATTGACTCTGGAATACGGCATAGGTACTCTTTGAATGCCTTGTTCTCGTGTCCCTTTTGAGTGTTCACTCCATTGTATAAATAGGCATTTGGATTTGATATTCTCATCTTTCATCTTTCTTGCCTGTTTCTCTGAAGTTTTTATTGAAACAAATTCAGATTGTCTTACTTTGACTTGATTAATCACTCCCTTGCTTTTGTAATGGAAAAAATTATTCCTGTCAACCAAATCTATGTCGACCATTTTCCCTGATGAGATGTGTAAAGAACTAGAATGGGCTTATTAACTTGGGTTCAACTCATCTATTTATGATAGAAGGGAATACAAGCTTATTAACTTTGCATCCCATGCTTGAATTGTATAAGCATTTATCTTCTTCGGCCTTTATCCATATTTCATGTTCTCCAGGCATTAATAAATTGAGATTTTGGTTTCAAAGTGTCGGTGGTGCAGACTATGGATCTGTCAGAATAGGTGCCTTCATGGGCCGGGAAATAATCAAATCTACGGCCTCCATTGTGTCTGCTAATGGATCAATGCCTGATGACTTGGACAATGACGGTGTTGAACTATTGAAAACTGAAGCTTCATTAGATTACTTGTGCAATTTGTCACCCCACAGGTAAGCCACCGTTGTAGTGCTGCACTGGTAGTTACACTCTCATTCATTTGTTTAGTGATAAGATCATCTAAATTTTCAAATTGATTCAACAATTTTAAAGGTGGAGATGGACAGTAATTTCTGTATTATTATTATTCACAGATTTGAAGCTCTTTACTCTAATGCACTTCCTGATTCCATACTTGGTGGGACATTTGTGGACAAGTATGTTGATCATAAGGATCCTGTCACAGTGATTGATCAGACTCGTACATATGGGGTGAAAGCAGCTGCTAAACATCCTATCTATGAAAATTTTCGGGTCAAGGTCAGTACGTTTACATTACTCTCAGTGTCCTTACCAGAAAATTCTGTAACTTTTTGTGATTAGTACTAGCTAGAACTGTGGTCTTATTTAGCATTCATATGTTTAAACATTAGTGACTCATTTCTGGAACTTGATATTAGGCTTTCAAGGCATTGTTAACATCATCTTCTTCAGATGAGCAGCTTACTGCTCTTGGAGAACTATTGTATCAGGTACGCCCTAATTTTTCTCATTTCTTTGATTGTCTCCTATCATCATAGATAACCTTTCGTAATTCTGGCAGAAGTTTTTGGATAAAACCATATCAATTGTCTGCTACTCTCTACTCCACAACAGAATCACGAACCAACACAAGCACGGATATTGTGTTTGTGTTGCCTTTCCTACATATACTTTTCAATCGTAGATTGGATTAACCTGAATCTGCAATCCTTAGTTAATGCTATTAAATTTCTCAAAGATTGGAATCAAGAGCTAATGGATGGTTAGAAACTTGGGAAAAAGACTACTATGAAGTTGTAGTTGATATATGTACAAACTTCTTTCAGTGTCACTACAGTTACAGTGCTTGTGGACTTGGCTCCGACGGAACAGATAGGCTTGTACGATTGGTGCAGGAAATCCAGCATAGCAAGCTGTCTACAGCTGAAGATGGAACTCTGTATGGAGCTAAAATTACAGGCGGAGGTTCCGGTGGAACAGTTTGTGTGGTTGGTAAAAATTGCCTACGGAGCAGCCAACAAATTTTAGAGGTAATTTACTGTTCTTCCTTCCGTTTTGGTTTCTGCTTTGCACATCAGTGACGGCTTATATTATAAAGTTAGCACGCGGCTGTGGATTGGCATTTGAAACTACTATATTCTACTACGCTTTTTACAAGTTTTGCATTGGAACTACTAAAATGCTGAATTGGTTAGAATCCACCACCTGTGGCTATCATGTAGTGATTTATCCTGCCCGATGTCTTCTTTTCTTGTTAATGAATTTCACAGCCAAGGCATTGCATTTTTAACTTCTTAATGTTCCTAACCTGACAATCTCTCTTTTGAACATGACAGATTCAGCAGAGATACAAGAATGCAACTGGCTATTTGCCATTTATTTTCGAGGGTTCATCACCTGGGGCTGGGAAGTTTGGTCATTTGAGAATCCGCAGGCGCATCTCCCCAAATTAATATTTTCATTCTTTAAGCAACAAGTTAGAGAATAACCTTTTCTATTTATATTGTAAGCCGAATAAACTCACTTTTTTATTGCCCATTTATAATGATTCTCAGTTTATTAACTTACACAACGATGCCTAGTTACTTGCAAACACTTGCAGTTTATGACTTACAGCAATTATACCCTACTGTAACAACTACAGAATAAATAGGTTAGCACTAAACAGCTTCACAGTGGGAAAATTTATCAGCTATTTCATACCCAGGTAACCGATTCACTTGAAATGTCATGCACAGTCAACCTGGAGGACAATGACCATTGGGACGAGAAGCCGTAGCAGGAATCGAGGTCCCTCCGGTCTTTCTACTTCATACTGGTTTTCAGGTGTGAAGAATTGGTAAAAGAAACAGCCATCACGATAATAGGTTAGACTTTTACCATCCTGGGCTGGCTTTTTAAATGTTGTATTGAATGATTGATTAATTGCTGGAATACAGATTAGCTGGGAAGTTGGTATCTCTTTTTATGAGAAAATATATACAGGGATTGGGGGAATTACAACTTGAGCTGAATTATCACTGTCAATAGCATCTAAAATCTGCCACAAGTGTTACACCATTTCCATCCCCATTAAAACTAATCCATGCAAATGATATGTGGTGATAAAGTTGCATATTATTGCTAGAATCTAACCTTTCAAGGAATACATAACAGTGGAGACACGTTCTCCAAGAATAGTATGTGCATATCCACATATGACACAGTTATGGCGTTGGGGAGCTGTTCTGCTCCTGCTGATAGAAGGATTCGTATGTGGCTACTCTTGTCTTTGATTCAGGCAAATCTAGTTCTTCCTTGAAACCTTGAGTCATCTTGATAAAGTCGATCATGTGCGTTACTTTCCATTGCTTTGAAACATAAAATGACACAAGACATTAGAAAAACAGAAAAATTCACGACTAATCTCCACAAAATCCAAAACCTCATAGATGACATCCCAGTCACATTGCATGAGGAACTTAATTCAGCATGTTTCAGGTCAAAGTCAGTATTTGCTCAAGTAGCAGGTGATTATTCCAGTACTAATGATTTCCAAATTAGTATCAAGAGTTTTCTTATCAACAACAAAGACCTCAATTATCTGATTTCATAGAACTTAGAGAAAGGCGCCAGTCATCCGAGATGAATTTTGCTTCGGACCAAAAAGTAGCTATCTACGTAGGATTCAACAAAAACAAAATTTCATCACATCCTATAAGAATCCATTTCATCCACCAAGTTAGAATCAGTAGACAATACTTATGTTCCCTTGTGTTTCTTACCAAAATCAAATCTACAACATGAGTAACCATACATAGTCTAGAGAAATTTACCTCAAAATCCCACTCTCCGTACAAGTTAGGATCATCTTTGTCCGACCAAACATAAGCAAACGCTTTAACTTCATCGGAACTGTCCTGCAACAACATCAACACCCCGTTTCAGCAAGAACCCGCACACTCCTCCACAGACAAACTATATGAAATATAATCCCTAAAACATACAATCAAAGAATCAGTTACAAGATTTAATTGAATACCCACCCTCAGAGAAACATCCACAGGCCTTCTCTCATATTCCTCGTCCTCGAACACATCTAAAATGTCCAACTCAGAGTTGGTAATGCCAAAGAAGACCTTCATTCAATAGAAAATTTCTTACAAGTTTCTTTTTTTTTTAATGAAAAGGAAAAGAGGGTGTCGATTATATAACTCAAAAGCTTCAAAAAATAACAATAAACTCAGACCTTGCCAGTAACTTTCTTGTTCTCTACGGGAAGAATAGCGGGATAAACACGCCCTTTTATGCTAAATCTATGGCTGTTCAATTGCCAAAAAAAGAATCAGAGCATGTAAAAGTTGTATGTATATTTATGCTGATGAACTCAACAACTATAATTGATCGACCAGTCGATAGAAAAGAGAGAGAGAGACGCACTAGCCGTCGAGAACTGCAGTGGAGGATTGAGGGATGCGGTTTAACAAAACGGTAACCACGTCGTCGGCGAGGAGGCTTCCGTACACGAACACCTTGTGAAGGCCACTACCTGCCGCTGCCGATGAACCCATCTTTTCTTGCTTCTCGCAGTTCGTCACCGACTCTACGTGCGAGGTCGTCAAGTGCTTGTGTACGTTCGAATGTTACCAATAAGTTCTCGAATTGGGCACGGTAGGATATTTTTTAGATAATTTTTTAAATTATAAATATTTTTTAAATTGAAATTATAAAAATTTCTCAATATATTATATTATAATTTTTTTTACTTTACTTTAATCATATTTTAAGAAATATAATAATATAAATTTGATATAATAAATACTTTTTATTTTATTATTTTTATAAATTAAAATAAATTTAATTTTAAATATTATCTTTATATATTTTAAATATTATAATATTTTTCATATGTATATATTAAAAATTATATATAATATCAATATATAATATATAATTTTTTACAAAATATTAAATATAATTATATTAAACTAAATATTCTATAACCAATTCTTATTTATATTTTATTATTTATTAAATAAATTATAGACAATTTTATTATTTTTTAATATATAATTATTATTATTTTACATTTAAAAAATTTAAAATTTCTATTTAGTCTTAAATATTTTAAAATTTAAAATTTAATTTTTTTGTTAATTACAGAATCTGTGATTTGTAACTTTTTTTATTTCACTTCTTAATTTTTAAAAATATTATATATTTATTAAGGTTTAATAAATAAATATATAATAATTAGGGAGCAATTTCCCCATAAAGAAACGTACATTTCAAATCTTACCAGTGGTAGGACGGGAGTCGTCGCCGAGGACAACACCGCCGTCGTAAGTGACGCCGATGATGGTGGTGCCCGTGGAGTGAGGAGTTGTTGTATACTTGTATACGTATCGTTCGAGAGAGTGATATGAAGCAGAGAGGGATAGCCATATCTAAAGCAAAGTTCGTTAAGATTTTAACAGAGGAAGGGAAAGAGAAAACAGAGACAGTACTGAAGAATGACAGCAGGAGAAAAGACGAAGACGACGTACTATTAACCCATAGTTGGCAGGAAAAAATATCCTCTCTTATTTTATTATTTCCGGTGAAATTCAGTCACTTATTTGTTTGTGTGAGTTTTGCATCAATTTAAATAAATAAATATAAAATTCACGTAAATAAATAACTAAAATTTATTAAAAACAATAAAATACTGAACATAGAATCTGGGCTCAAGTTGGTAGTGGAACCTTCACTAGTGGTGGCCATCAAGGAATTGTTATCTCGGCAGTGGTCCGTCCGAGTCCGTCATATTTTTCGGGAAGGAAATCGATGTGCGGATTGGTTAGCCGGTTTTAGCTCCAACTTGACAGTCGGAGTTCACTGGTTTGCGGAGGTTGTTGAGGGGCTTGATTCGGTTTTGTGGGCTGATTCTGTAGGGGTGTCGTTACCCCGTGTCGCTTTCTTGTAATTTTTGGGTGTAAACCCCGCTCTTTTACCAAAAAAAAAAAAAAACGCCTCTAACAAACTATGTAAGATTTCGACACCTGTCACCATCGTAACCATTAAATAGCCAATTAACACGTACGTAAATCTCTTCTTTGTCCTTTTCTACGATTGACATCGTAATCCTTATTCCTTCCTTCTTCTTCGGAAATAATTAATGTTTTAAATAAATAACAAATAAAAAAACCCGAACTCAATTAAAAATATTATAGTTTTATATTTTTAATTTTAAAATCTTATTTTAAAACTTTAGGCTTAACCCTAAACTCAATTAAAAAATGTAATTTTATATTTTTATTTTTAAAAATTTAGTAGTCCTGACTACGTTTTAAAAATTAGATTGAAAATTAAATCGGTAAAATAAGAGGTTGAAGGTTTAAAAGATTCAATCACTATTAAATTATCATAAAATTAATTAAAGATTGATTAAAATTAAAACTTTTGAAATATGATTAAAGGAGACTGTCATTTATTATCAAAGAATATGATGTTTAATTGAAAAATAAGATTGTTAAATAAAAATTAATTGACTTATAAAAATTGATTAATTTACGAAACCGACCAAATAATTAATAAATTAATCAATTTTTAATAATAAGAGTTATTAAAGTAAATCAAACTGAAAAAATTAAAACCGAACCGAAAAGTCAACCGATGCAAATTTAAAATTTTCACGATTGAACCAGTCGAATCGGTTGAATTTTTTAATCATTACATTTTGAATAAATTAATAAATACATATAATAATTTATAAATTATAAATTTTGAATAAGTTATTTAACATTAAACTCAAGTGACATTTCGACACATTCGATAGGCTATAAAACTTGTGAGACTTCTTTTTTATGTTTGGTAAATAAATATATTGCACAACTTTGACAATTTGATAGCTGGCAATAGATTGGTACAACAAAACTGTTCAAAAATAAACTATAAATTTACAAATAGCTTAATAGTTTATAAGATGTTTCTTTGCTAAAAGAATTGGGACAATTCGAAAAGGCTCTAGATCTTGCCAATTTGACCAAATCCCTTGAGTTGGCCCAAACTAAACACTATAGGTTCAAGTCCAGTTAATTTTGCTCAACCTATATTTGATTGAACGTAAGATTTTTAATATAATAAAATAGTTTATAATCGAATGAAATATAAATGGATGTAATACTAAAAAATTATTATTTATAAGAAATGAAAGGGCTCATAATAAAGAGGTGATCAATATTCTCTCCTCTTCTATTATATAATCAACTGAGTATTCTTTCTTCGTGATAGGTACCCGTGATCTACTCTATCGAGCATAGGAGGTGAAAATTTAACACGTATATTGAGAAGGGAACCAGTGTATAGATAGTCTGGCCTCTCTCGCCGTGTTTCAAGCCCAGGATTCCATATTCTTCAGGAGCCTTCGACAATAGTCATGGCTCATTTACACCGTGATCAGCATAGAGTTTTGTACTGCAGATCTCTACGTTAGTTAGGGTGTGATTTAGGGTTTTTTTTTTCCTCTATAACAAGTAAAAAAACGTTTATCATTTTACATTTTATCTTAAACTCTCAAATTGGATGTAACTTATTTTTACTGTTTAGGATGTAATGGCTTCGTTTAGTAGACAACCAATCAACTATTTTTTTAGTTGATTGGTTGTCATCAGTTATTTGACTTTTCAAACAGCTATGAAAACTGTTTGGTTAGTAGCTCTTCCAATAACTTGTTTAACATAAACAACCATTGATGAAAACGCTCTTACGCTCCTATGAAGGAGCGCTTTCATCAATCAGCCAAAATTTTAACTTTTAAAAGTCAATTTTACCTTTTATGTAGTTATAGGTTAGAAATAAAATGTTGCATTTAAATGAAAATGAAAATTAAAAAATTTGTATAAAATTTTCATAGATGATAAAATAGTATAGGTGAACATGACTTTTCTAAAATCTAAATTCGTATACGAATATTCAATGAAATATTAAGATATATAATATTCACATTCTTATAATTTTTTTTAAAAGTCATATCCTCATAAATCATTTTATACATAAACAGTTAATTTTATCAATCATCTCTAACAAACAACTAATACAATACGCTGGTCAAATCAGCTATCAGCTAATAGCTAATGTAATTAACTGATTGTCAAACAGGGCTAATATAAAACTCTTCCCTTCTATCCTATTTTATTATGTTATAAACACTTCTCATAAGCAATAGAATAATATATTACATTTCTTTGGCTGAATGGAATATGCGAAAAGATTCAGATTTCCTAAATCACCGTACTTCCTGTGTACATGAAAATATACACATATTAACTATTAATCTCTTATAATACCAACATCGGACAAGTCCTTTAATCATATATTCATCCAGAAACATGCAAAAATACAAAAGAGGGTGACGAACTGAAAAATTGACTGATAATTTTTAAAATTATAAAATAATTTTAAAATTTATAAAATTATAAAATAATTACTCAATATATTATATTATATGATTTTTAATTTAATTTAATCATATTTTAAGAAATATAATATAATAAATTTAATATAATAAATACTCTTTATTTTATTAATATTATTTTTACAAATTAAAATACGTTTAGTTTTAAATTTAAAAATTATTATAATATTATACATACTATCAATATAAAATATATAAAATTTACAAAATATTAAATATGATTATATTAAACTAGTATATTCATTTATGTAATATATAATCAATTTGTACAAATTTAATGACAATTTATTTAATACATTCTTATTTATATTTTTAATTTTATTATATTTTAATTATAATAACAAATTTTATTTCAACAAGATTTGATTTTAAAGGCTCAACTGCTAGAGGTTTTTTTCTATAAAACTTTTACTCTCATTTGGTTAACCCATCAGTGGCTGAAATTTGCACTAGCTCTGGATGGATGCCAAAATTAGGGTTGATTCCCTAAAGCTCTGCCAATAACTTAAATTGCTCTATGGCCAAAGAGTTCAGACAGGTCCATACATGAAAAATGTCCATCAGGGCTGGAAGGGAAACGTATTTATCTGAGATTGGACACTATACGATTGACGGCGACTATAAAGTGTAATGCATTCTTCTTCCCATGGGTAGAAGAAAGGTAAAGGAAAGCATTCAGAATGAACAAACCAGAAAGATGGGAAGTCCTACAAAGTGTATTTCAAATAACAGAGAATGAAATGATCCCATTTTGAGTAATAACAAACATGGAAATATAATCAAACGCCAGGTTGTCTACTTCCGATTAAATCACATGCTCATTGGTTCTGGACTGGATGCGCCCAAGATATCCAACAATGATTCTTGTGGCTCCAACTCTTCATGCCACAATGGAAGTTTGTCCCCAGGATAAAAGTTTCTGGTCACACCCTCAGAGTTAATCTGCAAAAACGTACCAAGATCAAGAGATTTGAATTCAAGTTGATATGGCAAAGAATAAAAAGTATGGTAGGGTCATCGAATCAGGTTCTAATCTTACGATGACTGTGCGAATAACACCCCCACTTGCACCATCACGTGCAATGGCAAGAGAAACAGCCTTCACGACTAATTGCTGCAAAGAAGTATCATAATGCAGTTATCACCAAAAATTCCAGCACAACAAGAACACCAACTCTAGTTATTTACAAAACTTATAATTGTAACAAGGAATTTCCT
The DNA here is from genome assembly GCA_027568955.1 of Erythroxylum tenue. Lineage (NCBI taxonomy): Eukaryota > Viridiplantae > Streptophyta > Magnoliopsida > Malpighiales > Erythroxylaceae > Erythroxylum > Erythroxylum tenue. The sequence goes on from JAOSBM010000003.1 coordinate 29,316,664, forward strand.
GCGTTCTTTCTCCAAAGCTGTAAAAATTTTTCCAATCCAGAATTAAATAGCCAAAAGATAATGATCAAACCTTATAGGCTTCAAAATCAATGACACTTTGAGTAAACATTGAGCAAGATACTTTATATGATGAGATGGATGGAAAAGACAAAAGAAAAAAGAATAGAAGCCATGCTCTCAATTTGCTAATAAAAGCTGGAATCCTTGATGTTAATAGTGTATGTATAACTATGATATGCTAAGAAGGGCTAAACTAATGCCAAAGCATAACCGATTCTACCTTGAAGGAATTAACAAACCACCCACACACAAACCTAAATAGAAGTTTGAGCATACCTCAGCTTCTTCTTTTGTCATTCCCTCTTTCCAAGCTTGGTCAAAAAACCCATATAAATAGCTGGAGCCAGATCCTGAAGTCAACATTATGTTAACACAGGGCTTGACTTTGGAGGAATAATGCACTAAATTTGCTAATTATAATTTTGTAAGTGAAGCAAAAGATCTTAGCTACTTAAGTATTATGTAAAAACCAAACAGCCATGGTACTCATTACAAGAATAATAGAAAATTTCTAAACCCATTCGTAAGTAAGTAGATGGTGCCAAAACTAACAGTTTTCCAATCAGACATCATTATAACATGTTTGCCTCTTTCAAACCCACTGGCGTTTATAAATCCAATACTGTGAACCAGTTTGCAGATGAGTTTTGGTCACATAAATAGAGCACATAAGAAAATAACTCAATTAGGATCCCTCTACTGATTAGTTTTAGTCTTGTACTTTCTTGTTGTCTACAATAATCCCCACTTGAATTCAGGTAAGGACTTCACCACATTGATCTAAAGATGGTAATAATGTATAATACAAGAACAGATTCAACCTCCAATTATTTGTAACTCTAAGATCACAAAAAAATAATGTCAATATGATGGGCAATGCAACAACCAAGAAAATTCGAACGACAACCAATGTCTGCAAAATAGCATCCATAACCACTTATTGATAAGTTGAAGAAAATTACCTCCAATAGCAAAAGGCTGTTCGATGATGGTTCCACCAAGAGGAACACCATAGATCTTACCACCTTCATACTTGTCCCATCCCCCAACAATCAGACCTGTTTGTAGCATGTTCTGCAATAATATCAAACATAAAAACTTCATACAGATCCTTCCAACGAAACAAAAACACAAGTACCCTATATAAAACCAGAAACAAAAATCATATGCAAACCCAACCTTGTTGCTATAAGAAAGCAACCTAATAAGGTTTGCAGCAACTTTAACCGTCGCAGGCTGTCCAAGCTGAATTCTGTACGTTAAAAAACACAAATTAATCAGCCAAATCCAGACACTGAATATATAAAAACGGCACTACAAGGATCAAATTCACACATGATATATCAAAAAAAGAGAAGGGAAAGCAAATAGCTTACGTATGCTGTTCCAGAAAGTAACGGACGTAGTCAGAGACAATTTGGGAATCAGCTGCCTTCAAAACAAAAGAAATAAAAGCATCAACAGAACCATACTTCAGAGGAAAAACAACCCAAAGAAACAAGCTTCACATAAAATTGTACCGATCCAGATCGACAAACGTAGACATTGTCAGTCAGCTTTGTGATCTTGTCGGAAGCCCGGTTAGCAACATAAACTCCTGCCCAAATTAAAAAGAATTTATTATACTCGTGTAGTTATCTCTTTATTTAATGAAATCATTCAATTAGTGCACAATTTCCCCAGAAAGAAACGAAAATTTCAAATCTTACCGGTGCTGGTACGGGAGTCGGCGCCGAGGACAACGCCGCCGTCGTAAGTGACACCAATTATGGTGGTGCCCATGGAATGAGGAGCGTCGAAGTCCGATGTAAAATCCATGGCTCAGAGATGATTGGTAAGCTTGAAACCCTAAAAAGATACAAAGGATTTTAACAGAGTAAGGGAAAGAGAAAACAGAGACACAGGGAGTAGATTAGTGTTAAATAAATGAAAAGGCCTGACTGACTTGCTCTCTAAGTCGTCTTCTATTTTCTCTTTTTTCGGGCATAATTAGTAATTGTTAATTAGTAGTTAATTATATTATTATCATTAATCAAATTGGAATGACTTATATAAGTTTACTTTATACAAAATCCAACTGTGATTTAGTTTTTATTTTCTTAACATACATTTTTCTTTTAATTTAAGAGAACATAATAGATTAAATATTGTAATTTAATTTTTTTGTGTTTTTTATTTTTTTACTCGTTAAAAGTCCTACCTTACTTAGCATTTGTTTGATTGGGCTTATATAAGTAAAGTTTTTTTTTCCTGTAAATCTCTTTTGAGAAAAACTTTTCTAAAAAATAAGTTAATTGTTTGATTGTTATTTTAAAAAGAGTTTTTTTGAAAGAGATTCATACGGTAGACTGTTTGACAATATAAAAATAAAAAACACTTTTAATTTTAAATATATTTAATTTGTAATAAAAATTATTTATGCATATAAAAATTATTTAAATTATATTAAATAATATGCAAAGCACAATATATTAATTATTATTTAATTTTAAATCATACGAAACATAAATCAAAATATATCTAATAAAATATTTTATATAGATTATAATATAAGTAAACTAATATCAAAAATAAATATTAAAACATATAAAAAAGTCAAATAATAGTATATAAATCTCAAAACAAATATCTCATTTAAGTAAATAGTTAAATACATAATAAAAGAGAAGATGGGTTTGTAGGTATTGTCGGAATTATGTGTAAAATATAAAGATAAAATAAATTAAAAATAGGCTCATTAATTAATCTGAAAATCTACCTGAAAAACGTTTTTTTTTTAATTCTAAATTTGAGCTTTTAAAAAACTGTATTTTAGCTGCTAAAAAAATCATATCTATTAAAAAAGTATTTTTTTAATTTTACAGTCAAACACTTTATTTTCTTTAAAAAGATTTTTGTGTCGAAGAAAAGTGCTTATTAACTTCTCAAAAACTCAACCAAATAAGCACTTATACGTTTGTGATGCTCAGGAGAGATATATATTACACAACTTTTAAAGTTGCTCCGTTGTGATTAAAAGTTAAGAGCGAGCTCAGGACCTATTCACAATGCCAAGTCGGACAGAATTTGCCAAATTGACCAAGTCCCTTGAGAAAACAAAAAATACTACAAGCTCGAGTCCAATTAATTTGGGTACAACTAATTTGCTTGAATATGTGAATTTAGTGTTGTTAAAATTGAGAAACAATTCAAATCCTGTAAAATGGTTCAGATGTCCTGAATCATTATAGTACATGAAATCATACATCATGTTAACTAGTAATCTGATACGACTCCTACCACTACTCCCCTACTGACTTATTCTAGAAAGAAGAAGAAAGCATATGACAAAGAGCAGGCTGTCAACCAAGGCCAGCCACCACTACTTCCTTACTGACTTATTCTAGAAAGAAGAAGAAAGCATATGACGAGGAGCAGGTTCTCGACCAAGTCCAGCTTGCTAAGCTGTTAGTTATCTACCTTGAACTAACTTGAGATTTGATCAAGTACTGCCACCTAAATTGAGTGGAGCACTCCACGTCACTCCCCACTAGCCCTACTGTTGTTTATCGTTATGTTTATCGAAAGAATAACAGATGCGCCAACTAACTTGTTAATTATATTAGACAGCTGTCAGACGGCGTTACTTATTTTGCTACCACACCCATCAGGTGCCACTTAATCCTGTTAGAGGATTTATCGGGGATCTATTTGCCTGATTATGTTCCTTAGTTTGTACTAGTTGTTTCTTTTTTATAAAAATATACATATATATATATATCTTCTAGGCATTTACTTGAGTTGTTAGCAAACAATGCTCTAGCATAATTACTATATATATCCTAGGATTTGTCTTAGTTAAATCATCTGAGTTTTGTCAATTGTTATATTACTTGGAAATTGATCCGCTCAGAAGGATTATTCTATTAGTTGTATTGTGGTTAATATTCTTGCACTCTACTATCAATAAAAGTGCTTCCCTCATTCTTCCATTTCTCCGCGACCTTTACTACTCCTATCATAATCTTTCTTGCAATACCAGTAGTGGACAAGCCCTTTAATCATATATTCATCCAGAAACAAGCAAAAATACAAAAGGGGGTGATGAACTGAAAATATAACTGACAAAAGCACAGCAGTGAAAGAAACAACGAAAGGCTCATGTGATAGATTATTGTTCTTCAGAATGCAGACAAAAGGAACACATCAACAACGCTTGTTACATCTAACCTCTTCTCAGCCACTTGACTATGATCATAAACTAACTCCCTACTCATAATAATTTGTTAATTGTTTGCCTAAACAAAGTATGGTTAGAGAACAGGCATTGTTGAGAGGCCATATCAAATATTCTTTGAAAGAAAGTTGGAAAAAGAAGCATAGATTTCTACTAGTGTGATAATCAGGTCAGAGGAGGTCTTCTTTATGGTTATCTCAATTCACCCAAAACATTCTGTGGTTAGAAGTCCATAGCAACAGCTTTTGGTAGGGGACGGAACTGGAGGGCCGGTAACTGCGATGTCAGAACTATATTAGAAACCACAGAGAGCTTCTTTTCGTTAGAAACACCATCACCAACAATTCCAAGTTCCTTCCTCACTTCGTTTGCCAGCTCTATGACCATATCATCCTCATGACCTGTTATTGAATCTCTTCGACTAAGTATAGGAACAATAACTCCGAAACAGAAAGTTCCATGTTCGACTATCAAAAAAAAATATCTTACCGATATCATACATGGCCTTCTCTAGCAGGAACAAATAGTCTCTGTTGTTTCCGCAAGGTCCAAAGGCTGTTGCGATTTGCCTGGAGATGGAATAAAATTTTTAACCATGTTTATAGGCAATGAACATGAGAACAAACTAATACGGATAATAGAGTTGGATTAGGACATCCAGCATACCTAGCCATTTCTTTTAACGGGGCAGGACCCAAGTAGTACTTGTTCAATAGTTTATCCGGAGTGGAAGTGAAACTGCATACCAGGATAATGATCATAAGTTGATTCGCACTAAATAAAAATGAAAAGAACAAATAAATAAGAAGTCCACTTACACAATAACCCCTGTTATAGAAGGAACTGAGGGATCCCCTTCCTGAATTCAACAATAAGAAAAAGATTGGTGATAAGCACACAGCAGGAATAAAAGTAATCACAATTGACAACTTCAGACATCAGACTTCTGTAAGAACATGCCATAATCTGACCTTATAAAAATTTATGAGCGTCTTTTTATCATATTCGCATTCCCTGCGCTCCAAATACTACAGAAAGAAAATAAAAAACAACACATCAGATACACCAGACTAAGTTCAAATGAATTCAATCACATGTTTCTGCCAAACTGCCTATTTTCAACATAACTACAGTCAATATTAGGTTAGTTTTTCTTTTTTTTGGAAAGTCAATACAAGGTACATCAAAAGCACTTACCTCCATAGCCAATCTTTCCTTTTCAGGGCCTCCACGAACACAGTAAGCAGCACCCCACTACAACACATGTGGGAAAAAAATCCAAGTTAAAATCAAAGGGATCAAGCAGGTCGAAAATTAATCAACGGTGGAAACTATCATGAAATGTTTAGAAAATACTTTCAATAAACAACTGATACTTACACAAACAGCTCCTTCCAAATATTCCAATGTGCAGGTTCTTGCAGGATGTTCTGGTGTACCTCTGTGATCAATGCAAGCTGGAGTATGCAGCACAAGGTAAGAATTTTTAGTAAATCAAATTTGTTGGCGATTAAACAATTGTGAGAACACTCTTAATATACTAATGGTGACCGTATACATACCAAGATCAAAGACACGCCTATAGTTCTTGATGAAGCCTATCACTTTTTCATTAAAATCAAATCCTGGGTTCCAGACCAATGAACCATAACCAAAAACCCAGAACACCATTGTGGCCTAACCCTGAAGATAAAGTTTTATTAGTAAATAATCATTCATACTACGAGATAAAAAGGCAAATCCGCATAGTAATATTGACCCTTCTATGTGAAAGAACAGCCAAATCCTTCAAAGTAGCAATGCATTAGGCTTTACTGTTGAAAATGACTCTATTCAAGATGAAGATTGCAGAAACACACTCAAACCCTCATGGTAATTATCCCAGAAAAAAGAAGAGTTATTTCTTAGGTTATCAATCACTCCAAAGGCACGGAGTAAAAAGGTGTGGTCCAGTCAACCGAATCATTTATTATCTCAAAGATGAGCGGTGCTCATTCATTACCAATCAAAAGCAATATTCGTTATGGAAGACATCAAAAGCAATATTACCATAGTAATCAACAGAGTCATCGCATTCAATAATGTTCTTTATTTTCATGGATTTGGAAAGAAATAAATGCAAATTAAATTATAGGGCTTGAGAGTTTTTGCCAAACTCGTAAAAAATTGAATATTATAACATTAATATTCTTTATAATCTTAAACATACAAGCAATTACAATGCTTTTACAAAAAAAAAAACAAAAATAGCATGTTCATGTTCATATGTCGAGATGGGGTTGCACTGAACCAGAAGCTAAACTACAAAAGACCAAACAACAATGCCCATATGTTTCTTTAGGCTTTCGATTGCCCCATTTCACAAGTAAGCAAACAGGACGTAATATTTTGACACAGAGTGGATAGTAAACATGAAACGGATGCAATAACAGAGACAAACAATCAAACATGAAAAGGGCAAGAGGAAGGAACAATTTCTCACAAGAAAAACCAACGAAACCTCCGAGAGAAAACGACAAGGAAGGTGTGGTAACCAGAAAACAAGCCGTATCTCTGATATGACCGAGAAAGCCGAGATTTTGGACGAACTAGAAGCGAGCAGGAGGGCCGACACGGAGAGAAACAGGAGAGAAAGAAAGCTAAACGACGAGGATCAACTTCAGAATCTGAAGATGTTTTTCTCGTGAGGGTGTCTGTAGATTGATTCTCTCCGTCTCTCTCACTCGCACACTCTCCGTTCCTCGGTGCTCGGGAGGGGAGGGGATAACAAAACGGAGGTGTCGGAGGCTCTCAATTTATGGAGGCCTAAGGTCCAAATTCAATCCAACAAACTCTTAACTAAACCTGTGGGACACACACAACCGTGTCCATGTGCCAGCTATGCCATGACCTTTTTGTATGTATCTCTATCTATCTATCTGTATCATCATAAATCTTGTAATAAAGTAGGGTTTGGAAAAGTTTAATAGTCTGTAGCCTTACTCCTACATAATAAAGAGCAGTGTTATGAAAATTGGACCAAATTAGTCTATTGAATCGAAGAATTGGTGACTTAGAGTATGAAACGTTCCGATTTAGCCCTTATTATTTGTGAGTGATTGACCCGTTCAACTTGAATAAATATTATGATTAGTGATCTTTTTTTAATCTTTTTGATAAAATATGACTAGCGAGCTTTGTTATGTTATTTTGTGTTGTGTTTGTGAACTTAACAACAACAAAAACATGTATGTTTTGAAAAAAAACCAACCTCTTTACCAATGTTTTAAAACACAACCTCTTTATCCTTGAATCAGTTGCTTCTTCGATTTAATTATCGGTCCAATTTTTAAAATATTGGTAAAAAAGTTATTTTTAGTAGATTCACGTATAAATATATTTATGTGTGTGTCTAACATAAATGTCATGTCATGTCTGATGTATGTGCAATGTTTGCTGTTTTTGATGCATACCACTCCGAGCACGTGATCAATATTTTAAATTTAACCCCACGATTAGCATGGGACTGAATAGGCTAACGGGTTAGCACATCATAGATAGCATAGCATATGCATGCATTGCCCATGAAATGAGCGTCTAGATACATTGAATCTTGATCACTTAATGACACCGTCCACAAGTTGGAAACCGCGTGTGGTGTGTTATTTAAGTGGGGCTGATCCTTGGCCCAACAACTCAGTACCAACCTTGTCTTAATACATCTTAGCCTTTTATTTATGTGGGATGTTAAGGATTTAGAGTGTTAAGGGCATCAGATCCTAAGATTTATTTTTTTGTATATCTATTCTGTGTTATTGTATCCGATCCACTTATTTATGTAAGACCCACAAAAATAAATGGTTCAGATACAATAACACAAAATAGGTACACAAAAAAGGACCAAAGGATCTGATCCCTTATTTCAAAGTCAAAAAGCAGGAGAAGAACAGAATGGTACAGTTATAGGTTCATTGTACCTAGACACTTTGTGATGCTGTTGGAGGTGGTGGAAGTTGGGTGAAGTTTGTTTATAAGTAACGTCAAACTGCGTTTAGATTTTGTTTATCTCTAAATAAGTCAAATGAACATTAAAAGCGAAGGAGAAAAGTTGGCTAGTCCAATTCATACCTAAAGTCTTGGTCTAAGGCCCAAGTTGTGTTTTGCGCCAACCCGACTTGACCATGACGGAGATGGATCGAGTTATCGGGTCTGGTATCCACTTGTCCGAATAATAATTGTTACGCCCACCCACTTGGATCGTAGACTCTGTGCAATGGACCCATTTTAGACTATATAATTAGATATCTCTTATTTAATTCAAGAAATTTAATAAACTTTACAATTAAATATTAACATTAATTTAATTTAATTTTTTCTTTTTAATTTTACGACTTATTGGATTCTTAACACGTTAATAATTACAATTCATAATTATATTTTTATATTTAGTTAAATAATACCATAACTCTAATGAAGTGCCCAAGTGATATTTTCTTTGTCTTAATTTTTTAAAATTTAAGACTAAAAATACTCAAAATGATATTATTTTGGTTAGATGGTTGGACCAATCATACTTTTTAGATCAAATCAAGTTAGGTCCAAGTCCTAGTATCATCCTTAGTTCTAGCGAGACATAAATGATGAAATTCGTCTCTAATTTATTTAGGTTCATTTTTGTTAATTATTAATTGATTTATAATTAATATTTAAAATAATATTTTTAAATTTCATAAGAATATGAATCTTTATTGACTTATTTAACTATTTTTATATGATTCATACTAAATTATTATTAACTAGGGTCTGTTTGTTTGTGTTTGTTTTTTAAGTTTTTGGTTGTGACTTTCGTAAATTAAAAAACAAGTCTTAAAATCATATTTGACTAAACACGTTTATATATTTCGTTGTTAAAGACAAAAAAACATCTATTTTACGAAAACGTAAAAATAGCGTTTTCGTGAATTTTTGAAAACAGGTTTTCGTAATCACTTTTCTCACAAAAACATATCATATTCAACTTTTTTTCTTCTATGCGCCGACTTCCTCTTCTCTTTTACGCCTTCAACATCTTCAGGTTTGTTTTTATACCTACCAGTTGCTTCTGCAATTTCTCTTATTTCTCTTGTCTATAACATCAAACCCATAACAAAATAGAAAAATTAGGTATGATGAAAGAGAGATGAAAACCGTAAAAAAAAAAGCTATGTAGCCATACTTACTAAAAGCAACACATAGAACTTCTACAATATTTTGTAACGATAAAGAAGACGATGCTATTTTCACTTTGTTTTTGCTTCGCCTCCTCTCCTGCTAAACTTTTAATGAAGACCTCATCTGATTCTTTATAAAGAGCCAAAATAGCGTTTCTTGATTCTCGCATCTTTTAAATCCGATAATGGTACAGGTATAGCTGTTTTCTTCTTCTTCACGTCTTCGTCTTTGCAGCTGCTTTATTCTTCCTCTTCAAGTTATTATTTTTCCTTTGTCCTCACGTCTCTGTGGCTTTTTTCTTCTCATCATTTGTTTAGTCCAATTCGTATAGATATTTAGGTCATATTTGCATTTATTTTGCATATTCATTCATTCATTTTAGTAGCATTTTTAGGTTAATTTATTTATTTTCATTGTGTTTTTATTTTCTGATTTTTTGGTTAGAAAGTATGAAGTTTGCTTCAAATTAAACCAAAGAAGTGGCTACTCAGCAGGTGAATCAAAGAAACGACATAGCACAACAATAACTCCACAACAACAGAAGGTCCAGAAAATGTCCAAAATGCAGACCAAATTGACGTTTTGAAGGAGGGAACGTTTGATGTTTCGGTTATTTTTTATTGAAAAGAACGCACACAACAGAGGCACGAAGACTAGCAGCAATAGAGAGTTTTATTATAGGAGGGGAGACACACGGTAGCTGGGAACCTTTTAGGTTTTTAATGGGCAGCAAATATATATATCACGTATTGGAGGGCGGCAAGATAGGTTTTAATATATTAGAGGCTTTATTTTTAATTGGAGAGAGCGGCATAGAGGGGACGACTGAAGGAGAGCTGCATTGGAGACCAAGACTGACCCACACCGAAGCAAGCAAGGATTTTAACGCACAAGGGTACCTACGCACTGCAGCTGCACTCCAAGCTTGACGCACGAACACAGAGATGTCGCACCAGAGTTTTTTCGTTCTTGCTCTTTAATGTTTATTTTTTTTGATTTAATATTTATTTTGTTGAACATGAATATGATTGAGTAGATTTCCTGTTAGGTTTCAAAGATGGGTAGTATTTTTCGAATTTTTATATGATTTGATTTTGAATTTTGTTCAATAAAATTGCTTCGTGGCTATTGATTCTTCTTTTGCGAATTATTGTGTTTGTCATGTGTTAGGCCTCACATAATTTGCGTCGAAATTATCGGTTGAAGAACTGAAAGGTGAAAATCGGTAGTGGAAAACCAAAATTAAGAACTTATAGGTTTGAACCTAGACATAGGCAAAAATATGTGAGAGGAATCACCAACTAGATAAAAATCTTAATGGGTTTTAGTTAATTTCATGAGTCACGATAGTCGGGATTGATTTTAACTACGA
>JAOSBM010000003.1:29327601-29346337 GCA_027568955.1 Erythroxylum tenue
CAAGGTGAAGCTATCAGAAATTTTACCATGAGATACACTTGGGTGGGTGGACCATGAGATGGCCCAGATGGAGCCTGGAGGGTGGAGGCGTTTTCAATCTGGCGAAGGAGGGCTGTACGTGCAAAGTTGAAGAGAAGAGAAGATAGGGATTTTTTTTAAAGGGGGGCCAACTTATATTTGTAATTTTAAAAATTTTAATTATATAAATAATTTGTTTTAAAAAATATTTGAAAGGGGGGGTTATGGCCCCCCTCCCCTATAACATGGCTCCATCCCTGGTTAGGATAGAGAGTGCCATAATAAATCTACATGAGCAGTACACATCTGTAGGTGCTAGTGCACAATAAGACAGTTTTATTCTCTTGTGAACCTAAAAATTTGTATGCTTTAGGCCCTTTTTTTTAACTCACGCAGTTTCCTACGCGGGTCTCAATTATAGGAAGACACTTTTAAGTCATCCACACCCAGACTAATCCCCGCTTGAATCTGGTAAGTCCCTTACGGGAGGTAAAGCTCTGACTTTTTTCTTGATAACCATGTTTACATACCAGTAAGATCCATTTAGGAGTCACTATAATTTTTAATCAACTGATGGTATTTTATTTCTTATGACATTAATGTTATAAATGGCTCCCAACTTTTGATTTATTATTGTACAAAGCCCATTATTCTTCTTTTCTAAATTGATGCTTCACTCTTTTTCCAACAAGCATTTCTCCTTTAAAATCGCTCCTTTTATATTTGTTTTATTTGTTACTATTATTATTACTATATTATTATTAGTATTATTTATTTATTTATTATTATTATTATTATTATTATTTGTGATTGGTATTATTAGTATTATTTGCATTTATTTTAGATATATCTTGAGATTTGGATATTTTTATTTAGTGCTTTAAATTCTTTTTTACTTATATTTTCATTTATTTTACGTTTTATGAATTGTTTCTGTTACCTGCATCATTCTTAAATTGTCTCATTTACATGTGGGTCCATTAAAAACAGCCTCTCTATTATGTAGGAATAAGACTGCGTACTATCGAACCTCTTTAAACCTTGCTTCATTGTGAGATTTCAGACTGAATGATGATGATGATGATGATGATGAACTAGATTAGCTATTCCTATAATTAGTAGCTATCTCAGTCATATCAAGAAGTCAAAATGAACATTAAAAGCGAAAAAGAAAAGTTGGCTAGTCCAATTCATACCTAAAGTCTTGGTCTAAGGCCCAACTTGTGTTTTGCGCCAACCCGACTTGACAATGACGGAGATGGATCGAGTTATCGGGTCTGTTATCCACTTGCCCGAATAATAATTGTTATGCACAACCACTTGAACGTGCCGCGCTGCCAGCAAGATCTTAGACTCTGTGCAGTCCATTTTAGACTATATAATTAGATATCTCTTATTTAATTCAAGAAATTTTATAAACTTTACAATAAATTATTAGCATTAATTTAATTTAATTTTTTCTTTTTAATTTTACGACTTATTAGATTCTTAACAATTACAATTCATAATTATAATTTCATTTTCTTTATATTAATTTTTTAAAACTTAAGATTAAAAATACTCAAAATAATATTATTTTTGACGGACCATTCAAACTTTTTGGATCAAATGAAGTTAGGTCTAAGTCCTTACTTTAATTAGACATAAAGGATGAAATTCGTCTCTAATCTATTTAGGTTCATCTTTGTTAATTATTAATTGATTTATAATTAATATTAATAATATTTTTAAAATATAAAAATAAGTTTTTAAAATTAATTTTAAAGTTTTAAAAAATTATTGAAATTTTCTAAATATTTAAAATGCTAGAAATATCTAATATTTTAAAAATTGAACCAAAAGTTAAATCTGTAAGATGATAGAATTAATATTTAAAAGGTTCAACTAATATTAGACCGACAAAAAAAGGTTAAAGATTGAATAAAATTAAATAATTTAAAATATATTTGAAAGATATTGTAAGAAGTTAAAATTTAATTAAAAATATTATTAAATGAAAATTAATTAATTAATTTTATTTATAAAAATTTATTAATTAATAAAAATTAACATATTAATTAACAAATTATCAGATTTTAACAATAAGAATTATCAAAAAGATCAAATCGAAAAGTTAAACGGTTAAAATTTTTTACGGTTAAATCGACCGAATCAATTGAGTTTTTTTAATAATTTTTAAATATATACATACTTCAATTTATGAAATTAATTATTTTATTCATTAAAAATAGAAATATAACATTTTGTTAATTTTCTTATTTTCCATCAATTTTTCATTTTAGTGAAACTATAACAAAAACAATTTATAAAAATATCCAAAGCAATCTTATAATCGCTTCATAATTTTATTTACACGAACATGACACTTAGAAGAAGAATACGTATACGTAGGATCTTGTTTGATTGGTGACCCCTCAAGTAATCTAACAGGAAAGGTAGATAATATTCAAGCATATGAAAGTTCAAAGTTTCTGAGTTTTGTATCTCAAATGTGAAGTTGAAACAAGCAATGATGCCATGAGTTATTGCTTTCTTCAAAGAAACGTGATAAAATTAGCGCAAAACTCAAAATTGAAGAAACATAGGCACGCTTATGCTGATAGAGAGACTGATCATGCTCAAAGTTTTTAGGCATTGTTCTCTCTATTTCATGGCTCTTTGTTATTCATTCTTGTTTCTTAATTTATGAACATAAAATTAATATTTAGTTAGTGGGTAGTTTAATCGGATTAGTGGGTAGTTTGATTTCCTTCTTTTATATTGTTAATGGGTTTGTTTCCTTAATTTTTCTCATTCCATGTTCATGTAAAGCTATTAAAAATAGTTGTTGATTATTAAATAAAAGATGCAAACTTCATAATAATTTCTCTATGTGTTTTATTTCTTTCATTGTCTTTTGCTCTCTTCGAATTTTTTGATTCATGGTATCAGAGACAGGTTCATAACTTTGGTATTATTCAAAAAAATTTTGTGAGGGTTTGATTGTGGAAGAAAGGTTCAGGTTGTTCCAATGGAGGCCTCTAATGGAGGAAATAATTTAAAGGGGATGAAGAAGCTTGTAAGCAACAATTACAAGCATTGGAGATTGTGTGTGGAGGCATACCTTCAAGGTCAGGATTTATGGGATTTGATTATTGGTTCAGAAGCAATGGTTCTTGTAGGTGTTCCAAGATAATGTAGAAACACGTAGGAAGTGGAAGATCAAATGTAGGAAGGCTCTCTTTGCTTTGAGGACATCAATAAGTAAAAGTTCATTAACCATATACGGGATCTTAACACTCCAAAGGAGGTTTAGGAGGCGCTCGAAAGGCTATTTACCAAGAAGAACACAGTAAGGTTGCAATTTCTGGAGAATGAGCTTGCCATGTTGAAGCAGGTAATAGAGACGTAGACTAAGCCTTCTGTTCTGCAACTAATTCTTGGATTTATGTTTATCCATTGTATTTTCTGTTAAGATCTGATGTATACCTGATGTATATTTATACACCTTTGAGATGAAATCAATACACAACAATTATGAATCATTCAGATCTTTTATAGTATCAGAGCAACAAGCTTAACAACATTTTTTCTTTTCGATTCTGCAGACTGCCCATCATGACCAACGAAGCTGATTCAATCACCACCATTCAAGATGCTGCACTTCCAGGGAACGTCATTGTCTTTCAGACTGGTATCTCATATGAAGGCAAGCTGACATAATCCATGCAGGGTCCAAATTAGGGCTCTTCTCCTTGGTTACAATCTTTTCGGCGATGTAGATGGATCGACTCCACCGATTACAAGGAAGTGAGTGCAGCGTTGCGTGCTCGAGAATCTCCCATCAGTTTTGCAGAGCTCCACGAGAAACTCATTGATCATGAAAACTATCTGAATCTCAGGCTTGACTTCTGGATTAGCATTCTTTCCAGACTCCATCTGCACATATTGTCAATAGAAATCGCCTGAATCAATCTGTAGGGCGCCACTCTAAACAACAGCACTCATCTAATGCTTCTGACAACAGATCTGTCCTGTGTCAATATTGCGAGAAACCTGGCCACACTGCCAAAATGTGCTGGAAACTCCATGGAAGGCCTGCTCGCTTTCGTCATGGCTCGAGTCGGTCGGCTCCAACAGCTCACCTCGCCCATACCAATTAGTCAGCTCCTGGACAATGGATTTTGGATTCTGGTGCGTCCCATCACGTGACAAACGACCTCCACAATCTGTCTATTCACTCTCCATATTCTGGATCTGATCAACTCCAAGTCGGTGATGGTTACAATCTGCCGATAATGAACACTGGTAGTTTGCGCTGAGATTTCAGAAATAGACACGAATGAGAAAATTAGTGAAGCACATTTGCGTCGGTATCTCATTCGTGGGTTGAAAAAGGAGTACAATCCTTTTGTCACTTCTATTCAAGAATGGGCAAAAGAACCTTCTGTAGAAGAATTAGAGAATCTACTCTCTAATCAGGAAGCTCTGGCAAAGCAGATGTCCAAGAATTCTGATTTTGATGCTATTTTATTTTCAAATGGAAAGAAAAATAAGCCCAAGAATAAGAGCAAAGAAGAAGAATCCAAGCAGAAAAACAAAGAAGAAGAATCAACCGGAGAGAAAGGTAATATTTCACAAAAGAAAGCTATTAAATGTTACAGGTGTGAGAAAATTGGGCACATCAAGAGAAATTGTCGTGTGAAACTTAACAAAGCAAATACGACATGCACAAATGATAAGGAGCCTAATTGGGATTAGTGCTTTACCGTTGAAGCTGTAGCAAACCATGCTAGCAACATCAAAAAGGAGGAATGGATTGTAGATTCTGGATGTTCTAACCAGAGATGATTCTTTGTTTTTTGAGGTACGGGATCATGGTGGAGATTGAGTCATCATTACTACAGTGACAATGGCGGTGACAATGGCGGTGAGTTCATGTCTGATGAATTCTTTAAATTTTGTGATGATAACAGTATTGCTTGCCAGATGACTTGTCCAAATACCCCGCAACAAAATGGAGTTGCGGAAAGGAAGCTCGCTTACTTAACTTCAATGTGTCTTTCATGGGTGCATGACAAAAATCTTCCTCGGGAGCTTTGGGCAGAAGCTACACAGTGTGCTTGCTATGTTAACAACAGGTTTCCTCCTTGGCCAGGTACACAAAAATGTGCTTTTGAGCTGTTGTATGGTAATAAGCCTAATGTGAGTCATTTAAGGATTTTTGGTTCTATTTGTTATGTCCATATTCCTAAAACTAATAGAACCAACCTTGACCCAAAAGTAAAAAAGTGTGTTTTTGTTGGATATGACTCACATAGGAAAGGATGGAGGCGCATGGATCCAGAGACAAAGAAGTATATTACTTCTAGAGATGTGGTGTTTGATGAGGTATCCTCTTTATTTTCTACTCAAAAGTTTATGGTCCTTGGTGATGGTCAAGAAAACTTGGAATCTTTATTTCCTGAAATGCATGCACCAAATATTGAGGAAGAAGAGGATGTTCCCCCAGTTCAAAATGTCGAAAGGAGAGATGATGATGAGCAACATGAAGTGAGAAGGTCAACAAGGGAGAAAAGGCAACCAAACTACCTTAAGGACTATGAGGTAGCACTCAAAAATTGTATTGTGACTTCTTGCTTCTTTACAGGAGCATTTATTGCAGAAGAACCAAGAAGTTATGAGGAAGCTAGGGGTTGTCCAGATTGGCAGAAAGCCATGCAAGAGGAAATTAACGCTTTGAACAAGAATGAGACATGAGATTTGGTACCTAGGCCAGAAAAATGCAAGCTAGTGATATGCAAGTGGATATTTCGCTTGAAGAAAAAGGTTGATGGCACCATTGACAGGTTTAAAGCTCACTTGGTAGCTCGTGGTTTCTCTCAATCTTATGGCTTGGATTATGAAGAGACATTCAGCCCGATGGCTAAAATGGTCACTGTAAGAACTCTTATCTCCCATGCTGCTTTTAGAAGTTGGAAATTGTGGCAGCTAGATGTTAAGAATGCTTTCTTGTATGGAGAGCTGGATCGCGAGATGTTTATGGAGCAACCTCATGAATTTGTTTCTAAGCAATTTCCAAGTCATGTTTTCCGGTTGAAACAAGCATTGTAAAGCAAGCGCCTCGGGCTTTGTATAGTAAGGTAGCATCATACCTTAACTTTTGTGGTTTTAGAGTTTCTGATTCAGATTCTAGTTTGTTTATTAAATTAGAATCAAGAGTGCATCTCTTGGTATTATTATATGTTGATGATATGATAGATAAGGAGTCAGAAATTTTTATTTTGAGGAGTGACTTGGCTGTCCATTTTGAGACGAAAATCTGGAAAAATTGGATGTTTTCTTGATTTGGAAATTGAAAAGACATGTCAAAGTTAATTCGTTTCTCAAAAAGGTTATACAAGGAGCCTTCTGGATCACTTTAGCATGGGGGAGTCAAAGGAAAAAGCTACTCCATGGAACCACATCTTAAACTGAAGAAAGATGAATGAAAATTGTTGAAGGATGCTAGGAAATTTCGACAACTTGTTGGTAGTCTAATTTATTTAACTATCACAAGACCTGAAATTTCATATTCTGTTATAATTGTCTCACAGCTTATGCAGGAACCTAGGACTCCCCATCTTGATGTTCCTAAGAGGATTTTACGTTATATAAAAGGAACTCTTAGCTATGGACTTTGGTATAAAAGATGTGATAATTTCTTCTTGAGTGGGTTCACTGATGTAGATTGGGCAGGAGATACCAATGATCACCATTCAACTATAAGATATTGTTTTAGTGCAGGTTAAGCAATGGTTTCTTGGCACAGCAAGAAGCAAAACAGCATTGCTTTATCAAGTACAAAGGCAGAATATATAGCTGCAACTATGGCTACACAAGAGTGTATTTGGCCGAAAAGGTTGATTAAAGATATGGTGTCTGAGATTGAATATGCTGTGCAAATCAAATGTGATAATGAGAGTACCATCAAGCTTGCATCAAATCTTGTCTTTCAGGCACGAACAAAGCATATTGAGGTTCGTCATCATTTTGTTCGTGAGAAGGTATTAAGTGAAGAAATTGAGTTGCTGAGCTTTCGTACCAATGATCAAGTAGCTGACATTTTTATCAAGGCTTTGGTGAAACCAAAGTTCCAATACTTCAGAGAGGCTCTTGGAGTTGTTGATAGTGAGTTTGCAGTAAGGGGGAGTGATAAAATTAATCCAAAACTCAAAATTGAAGAAACACATGCACGCTTGTGTTGATAGAGGGACTAATAATGCTCAATGTTTTTAGGCATTTTTCTCTCTATTTCATGGTTCTTTGTTATTCATTCTTGTTCCTTAATTTTAGGACATAAAATTAACATTGAGGTAGTGGGTAATTTAATCAAATTAATGGATAGTTTGATTTCTTTCTTTCATGTTATTAACGGGATTGCTTCCCTAATTTTTCTCATTTTATGTTCACGTAAAGCTATTATAAATAGCTGTTGATTATTCAATAAAAGATGCAATCTTCATAATAATTTCTCTCATGTTTCATTTCTTTCGTTATCTTTTTCTCTCTTCCAATTTTTTGTTTCAAAACGGTAGAATTAGAAACTTAGGTTGGATATCATCAAAACACTGTGATGAATCCCAAGAACGCTTTGAACAAGAAGAGGCTCAGGGAATTGAGTTGGAAGAAAGCGCCTTGAAGAGTCTGAAAAGGAAAACTCTTGGCGGTTCAAGGCGGAGATCAGACAGTCGTGTAGAACAAGGACCTTGGACATCCTGAGGACAGGAAGTCCTTAAGTTAATAAAATATAAAGCTCTCAGAGAAGTTCCATGGAAGATGAGAATCACAAAAAAAAAAGGAGCAAATGATAGTGTTGAAACTTCGTAGCAATGCAGAACTAATCCATGCCATAATTATCAGCAACATTCCTGAGACCTTTAACTGGTGCTTCTGACCAGAAAAGAACCCTGAGAATCTCCATAATCAAATAGTGAGTACGCAAGGAGTTAAACTTGTTGCATGCTTTGAGAGTAATTGTGAGCCACCTTAATCAGTTTCAGAGTCTGGTTCAAGTATGTCACTGATGAATGAATCTAGTTATAAATTTTCCTAGCCACGAGCATCCTTGACCTGAACATCTAGGAGAGATTTTGATTAACTGGGCTTTAACGTTGTATTTGGCAGCATGTTTGTCAATCCTTGAATATGCCTTGCTTTGCATTGAAGTTAATGATGAGAACAAACAAGATTAAATGGAGGCAAAAGTACAAGTTCAAGCATCAATGTCTTGGATATCCAATTTCTACGAGTGCGTAACTGATCGATAAAATAAGTAACGTGATCATTTCAAAACTGATCTGCAAAACCCCTTAGTAACTATCTCATTACTAGGGATAAGGGAAGGCATAAATCCTTAATCATTCTTGTCTCTGTTTCATAACTCCCAGCCAGTCGGAGCAGGTGCTTCAGCAATTTGTTGTGGTGGAGCTGCAGCATCCCATTCCCCAGAAATCCCACCACCTACAAGGGAAACGCCATAACATATACCTCATAACCATGATTCGGAAAGTAAATCGGTTAAACAGTTGCATAAAATTCTGATAAAATTTGGAAAAATGTAAGAGGAAACTATATAAAATGTTTATCAAGAACATTTTTTTGACAGGCTAATTGTTAAAGCAATTCATTAACATTAGTAAAGCTCTAACCTTGCTCTGGATACAAGTTGGCAACAGGAGCTGCAGGTATAGGCGGTTGAACCACATCAGCACCCCACTGACCATCAGGAACCGTGCTAGTCCAATCGGTGGAGGCAAACCCAAAATCAGGGGGAGGAAGTGCATAGTCGGCAGCAGGTGCTTCTTCCTCCTCATCCTGCTTGGCTTCTTCCGGCTCCCGATAGAAAAACAGATCCACCTGCCAATAAAAAGTAAATAAGCCAAATGAACAGATAACTCAACATGTCTGTGTGAACATATAATTACTCGCTGCTCATGTGCATGCACCTGAACTGTATGTTAATTAAATCTACTTACCATCACATCCCACTTATGCCCCTGAGGAATGGTGCCACGCATCTGAAGAACCATTCTAGCCAACAGCCAAAACAAACATCCAATACTGTGCTTTCCTTTGTTGTTAGCAGGAATACCAACATCTACATATCCCATGGGACTATCAGTATCACAGAATGCAATGGTGGGAATGTTTCCAAGGGCAGCTTCCTTGATAGGCTACATCATGTAAGTAGCGAACATTCAGTCTTTGGTCACACAAGAAACAACTAGTGTTGCCAAAATTACAATCAAATATAGATTAAACTGAGTGGAATTACTTGATGATCCGTCCTTGGATCAGTAAGGATCAAGAGCCGAGGCTCACTAAATGAGGTCTGGAGTTGGTTGGTGAATGTACCAGGCGTATGCCTTCCAGCAATAGCGTGGGCGCCAGTGTATTGTGCAAACTTGAGGACAGCCCTCTGCCCATAAGGCCTTGCAGATTGAACGATAATGTCTTGAGGGTTCTCAATAGCAACAATAACTCTAGCAGCCAGCTGCAATTTTTCCCAGGTCTTGCCAAGATTGATAATATAAATTCCTAGTAATAAACACCATTTAATGGAAATGAAAACTTGTAGCACATACAATAAACTTCTGTAAGTTACAAACTTCAATGCTAAAATCAAATTGTGTTCACAACAGCGTTAACTTCTGTTAATGATGAAAATTTCAAACAAGACAATCAACAGAATAAGAAAAAACGCAACCCTAACATCAGAAATTGCTGGAGATCTTGAACACAACGAACTAACACGCATAATTACAATACTCAACACATCGTAACTCAAAGGGGAAAACAAAGAAAACTTATAATACCATCATTTCTGCGCTTAAAAACGTAGCGTTCCATTTGGAAGTCGCAGTTTTTGGTGCCGAGATGGACCTCAGCAGCCAGCATCATTTGGATGTCCAACTCCTTCTGAGAAAGGGTTCGTGTCGATTGGGTAGTTGTGGCCGTATCAGTCGCCATAGCTGCAAGCAACTGAGAAAGCTTTGCTCTTTGGTCTTGGGAAAGAGTGTGGCGCGGCCAAGATCGACAAGAGTGAACCAGATATGGAAGCTTTATAGGGTTTTGTATGCGTAGAGAAACCCTTGTCGTGTTGGAATTTAAATGTTATAATATTATTTAATTTTTTATGTTAAAATAAATATTTGAATTTTGCCATATTATTATTTTTAATTTATATTTAATTAAGGAGGTGTGATTTTTTTATTTTTGTAATTCACAAATTTATCAATCAATAAATATTTATAAAGTTCAAAAAAAATTAATTATTCCAATAAATTATTTGTATTAATCTTAATATTTCTTTAAATTTTAAATATGATTATATATACAATATAATATATTTACTAAATTTACCACAATAAGTAATACCAAATAATATAATATGTGTTTAAAAAATGAATTTAAATTTTTAGATATTTTTTAAACACTTATCTATATTTAATTTAAAATAAATATGTTTTTTTATTCATATTAATATCAAATAAATTAACATGATCATAACACATTTAAACTTCTTTATTTTGTTTTTCATGCCTATAACATATATAGACAATGTTATATATGAATATATTTATTTTTAAGAATATTTAAAAAACATTGATCTCTTAATTAGGTTATAATGTAAATTTTAAAAAAATACAAAAATGATGCATGATACATTATGAAAGGAACTATTATTTTATTAAAAAATTAAAACATTTTACAAAAATTAAATTAAGAAACTTACCATATTTAGTAAATATATATTTTTATAATAAATTTATTAAAAACAATTCTCAATATGTATTTATCTTTAAAATGATTTTAATTTTAAAGTTGAAAGATATTAAGCTTTTTTATAACAATTAAAGTGTCGTATAAAAGTCAAAAAAATTAATATATATTTATAAAAAGTGAAAAGTATGTTTTTTTAATATAAAAGAGTGAAAATTTAAATTATTGTTATAATTTTTATATTGTATTTATTATTTGATAATTTTATATTTTAATTATATTTTGTCAAATAATAAATTACATTTAGTTAATTTCCAATGAATTTTTGAAGGGTATCATGAGAGACTTTGATAAATTGTATTAACATAAACTTATCAAACAAGTATATATGGGATTTTGTTTGAAATTTATTAGTTTCATTTCAACTTAAAATTTATATTCATTTCTTAATTTTTCATTCGATTTATTATAATAAATTAAAATTTAACAACACGGTATAAAAATATTTTAAACCTAATTCAAATTTCTTCGCAAAATATAATTATTTAATGTAGAATTAAATAGGACACGTATATCAAGTAAGATTATTATATAATTATAAAATGAAGAACAATAATTACATGTTAATGTTTTCTAATTACATCAATTTTAATGAGATATAAGATATTTAAATGAAATAAAAAAGAGCAATTTAATTATAGTTTTCATAATAGTAATTGCAAAAGAAAGGGAATATTCAATTTTACCAAAGATACTTGTAGAATTGTTCATTCGAAATATTCATTCTTATTTTCTGATAATTTGGAAATATTTAATTAGTCTGAATTATTTTTTAAATTAAAAATAAAAAAACAACATTGTTTTTATTATAGGTATCAAGGCCCAGGCTAGACTGGGCCCGAGCAGCCCTACACTAAGCATGGCCAGAGGCTCACTGTTTTTGAAAAATAGGCCCCAATCAATCCAGACCTGGCCGGTTGACCACAGGCCGAGAGGATTTCAGGAGCAAACTGTGTAAAAACGACCACACAAATTTGACATGAAAAGAGGCAGAACTACATAGGATTGAGGTCATACATGTGTGCAAAAGACGTTACAGAACAAGAACAATTCTCTCAAAACTGACAAATGCAAAAGGTTCGAGGGTCTCTCTCCTGTTTAATATCCATATAACAAGAATCACGCCCTAGTAACTAACCATGTAACTAACATATCGACATAAAAATCTCAAAACTATCCATTGTAATAGAAACTCGTAACTTGGGGCATGCAAGTCAATATTGCTCAAACAACCTGGTAATTCTCAGCGAGCAATTGCGTCCTCTGCGAGAACTTTGGAGCGGGCCCACCTTTAAGGGGTATGACATTGGTGACCTACGTGAGAAAAGGAAAAAAAACATATCTCTTGTGATTGCCATTGTAGTTTATACAAACTAAGGGAATGAACATCATTTGACTGATGGATGCAGAAATCGGAATAGAATGCTACAAACCTTTACGTTGCTGTATGTATTAATAGCCGAAAACTGGACAGAGATGGGGAAGAATGCCGAAGCGTCTGCTGGAGGCACAACAAACTCCAGCGACCCACTACAACCAAATATCATATGGGCACATTGTTTATAAACAATCCCAGGAAACGGTAAATACAAAGTTTTTAAAGCATAAAGCTGCTGACCTCCGGTTACTGTCATCAATGAGAAGAATGGACCACTCCAGGATGGAATTTCTTGAGTCATACCTGCAGGTCCAAAAGAATCAATATCTAGAATGGGCATTTTAACTCGTTAATGCCGTAAATAAAATTCTGAAAACTTGCTACTTCCAACTTTGAGATGATACATTATAGCCCCGTAGCTGGATGGCACAAGTTGCCCTTTACACTTATCTAGATGTTCAAAAATAGAGAGAAAAAGAATATGCCCCCATTAACTTGCCTAAACAAATCTATCTAGGAAGACCCCATGTTCACTGACTAGTTAAGAAAGAATATAAGAAGAATCATTATCTTATTAAGCTCCAATGACCAGGCACACGTCACCATGCACAGGGAAATAAAATAGGCTATTAAGGAAGAAAATGGTAAGATACATATCAGTTACATCCTGGTATCATATTCATCTCACTACAGTATGTATTAAATATATTACCTCCATTCTCCGTCAATCTGTTTGACACTTGGAGCCTCTCGCAAAGCAGGGAGAGGGACTGAGATGAGGACGTTTCTTAGATCAAATATGGACGAAGCTTCATATTCAATGTTGACGTAAGTTTCATTTCCAGAGACAGAAGGCCAGCAGTTGACTGCAACATAAAGATTGAATGGTCAAAAGATGCAAACTGTAGTGGTTTAAATTAACAAGTCCATAAGATCTGTACTCACTTGTCAATGGAACCTTGGATTCATCGGAAGTTTGCAGTCTCCACTTCAAAAGACCAACACCTGCTGCATCCCCGGTTTGACCAGTGGGAAAAGGTCTATTCGGATCCTTCAAGCCCAAGGTATTTTCATTGGCAAACAACTCTTTGTTCATGTTGGGATGTGTCTTGAAAGAAACACCCTGTTCATCCCCAGTCTCAATCTGCATTTCATAACGAGAAACATAAAAGTTACCTCAGAAAGCTAAAATAGCATTTGTTTTGAAGTTGAGCTAGAAATCTACAAGAAACAACTGTATGAGTAATCTCACACAGAGAGATAGAGAAAGAGGGAGAGAGAGAAGAACCTGGACTTGAATATGTGCATCTTCCTGGTTAAGAATTTGAAGAGACAACTGTCCTTGAACATCAAAGTTACTCATGCCACCATCTTTTTTCAGAGTAACATTGAGTTTTTCCTCAACAGTCAAAGTAATGGGATCAGTTGGTGGAAGGGAAGCTGATTTGGCCTTTCCTGCCTTTGGCTGCACGTCCTCAAGAATCACTTCACCTTCTGCTTTCAAGGATTCCAAGAATTGGTTTGTCTTTTGGCTTTTACCAAGCTGCATACCAAGACCTTTAGGAGGAGCAGTTGCAGCTGAAGGTTGACGACCTGGCATTACCAAGTACATTCAGTCAAAATCATTTCTTTTTGTTGTGAAGAAATCATCCAAAACAACTATTATCCACATGAAGCTACCAAAGGGGCAATGTTAGAGGAAATTGTATGCTGAGGAAACATAACCTCATAGTTCTCAAGAACTTGTTATAAAACTAACAAAGATAAACAGAATCTTGGCAGAGATCCAAAAGTTCATCAGAAACTTAACAATCAAAGCTAGTAGAACTCTAACTGTCCCTCCAGAGAAAACAGCCACAAACCTTTAGACTTGTTAGAATAAGAGTCAAAATCAGAGGTCAATGCAAAGCCTGAACCACTCCCAAAACCACTTCCAGTACTAGAAATGCTCATATCGCTAAAGCCACTCTCAATTCTTCCAGAACCCATTGACTGTAATGACATGAAGCCTCCTTTTTCACCTCTATTCTTCTCAATCTGCAACGAGTAAAAGATACAATCGAGATTCAGAACGTGAAATAATCTCCACCTTGCAGTCATTCTTCTATGTACTGCTATCATATCAAACGTAATATATATACATGTATAACAAGATACCTTGCTTTTGTCAATCTCACTGGCCTTGCGTTTCATAACATCCTTGGTTTCGTTGATCTTACTTTGCAGAACCAGCTTGTGCAATTTTTCTTCATGACTTTCCATTTCACGGTACTGCTTAACCTGTGCAACAGTCACATTTTCCTTGTGCCCAAGGGAGATGACCTCGTCAAAAGCAAAGATCAACTCAAATGCCGACTTGGAAATACCCTCCTCATCAAGAGACATAGAGTATTCAGGTACCTAGAAACACTTAAGGAATGAACCAGATGCCCCAGCTACATTACTAACTTAGATTCCTTCGGAAGCAACTCAATCATCCTTTCCACAGTTTAATGAAGAAATAATAAACAGGAAACATCAACACAACTTCATAAAAATATTTTTAAAAAGCAATGATTAGAACTAAAGTGAGAAGAAAAGTTAATTCCAATAATTCAAATCAACACCACCACCTCACCCCAAAGTTTTCAAAAACTAAATATTGCCATGTAATGTAGTTAGCAAAGTTCAACAGAAGAAGGATACAAGCTTAGAAAGCAGCCTCAGAGTCTCCAGATCTTCAAGAATGTTGCTCTGCTTATTAGTCACGAGGAGCAAATATAAAGCCTCTATTGGCTGGTAAACATAGCGCACATTCTCAGTCTCCACATATGTATGTTGCTTTCCAGTACCAACCAACTTAGGGAAGGCAGCAAGCAGTCCCTCAATCCTTACGCGAGACATATCAACAAATTGCCTAGAAACAATCACTGCAATAGAGGAAAGCCAACACAAGTACCCACA
Source organism: Erythroxylum tenue (assembly GCA_027568955.1). Taxonomy (NCBI): domain Eukaryota; kingdom Viridiplantae; phylum Streptophyta; class Magnoliopsida; order Malpighiales; family Erythroxylaceae; genus Erythroxylum; species Erythroxylum tenue. Next base: position 29,342,744 of record JAOSBM010000003.1, read on the forward strand.
TGAGCAATTTGGCCCCAAATAACTAAAAGAAAGGCTCATGGCACAGATCCTAGTCCATGACTCATTCCACGTATTGCTAGTCCTAGTAAGGATTGGAATTACCAGCCACATGAATGGCAGATAAACGAATAACTAGAAAATTTTGTTAAGAAAAAAAAGCAATAATGAAAGTAAACGACATAAAAACAAACATCATCAGATCAATGTGACAAAAAAAAAGAGTCAAAAAACACCTTTTCCAGACTTGCTTACAACAGATGCGGCGAGCACAACCTACATTTGCCATATTAGAACCAAACTTTAAACAATTCCCACGATTAAGAGAATAAAGAACATCAAATTTAAGCAAAGAGAAGGGAAAAAGAAGATTTTACCATCTTCACAGATATTGAACCAACACAAACGCTCGCAATCAGCACCTAGTAAATGAAAATTCTGATTAGCATCACAAAAATACATGAACAATTAATAAAAATAAAAATATACACATGAAAGATAAAAACACATGGCGAATCACAACACACTACATTGACTATACGGAGTAACATACGTGGTAGACCCAATCTCAGATCGATCTATTTACTTAACTACCGAAACCAAAAAAACTCAAACTGTTAACTTCCCGTTAGATTCCAGACAAAAAGAAAAGGAATACCAAATCCAAAGCTCTCGAATCCCAAATCAAAGTGCAAAATTCTAGCATGTTCGAAGCACAATGTTCCGATCAGATAATAAAATGACAGAGATCTCAAATAGTTTTTAACTAAAACGCCTAAAGTAGCCAAACAAGGAGTGAAGTAAGAATCTGATGAATCAGAAACAACGAAAATATGAAGAACTTCGACCAACGAGATCTGACAGAGAACTTACTTTTTTTTGGAGCAGTAACAGAACAGAGAGGGCGGTGTGCGTGCGTTTTGCTTGTTAAGATGCAAAATTCTGAAGTTTATTGATCGGCTCGAAGAAGAAAGTGCAATTCTATTGGGCCAGCTTTTTAGGGCCGTTTGATTAACTTCAAAGTTTCCATTTAATCTTTTTTTTATTTTAAAATTTTGTTGGGAACTCAAATAATAATTTTAAAACTCAATCGGTTGATCGGTTTAGTCGTAAAAATCTTAAATTGATTGAATTTATAATTTAATTTTTAATTTTTTGACTCAATTTATTTTAGTAACCTTTTTTTGTTAAAAATTAACCAGTTTATTAATTAATTATTATGTTTTGTAAATTAATTAATTTTATAAATTAAAATTAATGAATTAATTTTCATTTAATAGTCTTTTTTAATTATACTTTAAATTGACGGTCTCGTTTAATCATATTTTAAAATTTTTAATTTAATTCAATCTTTAATTAATTTTATAACGTTCTAATACTGGTTGAATCTTTTAAACCTCAAGCCTCTTATCTTACGATTTAACTATCGTCCGGTTTTTTAAATATTGCTTTAGAATATAAAAAAATTAATCCCAGGGCGCAGGTAAGTAGGTAAGGGGCTCTTCTGGCTTAAGTGAGGTCGCGGGTTCGAACCGCCCTCATGTATGCAGTCATTTAAAATTTGGGGTCAGAGCTTGTCGCCCGCAAGGGACCTACCTAGCTCGAACGGGGATTAGTCTAGGTGTGGATGACTTAAAGGTGCCTTTCCATAATTGGAACCCTCTTAGGATATCTCGTGGGAAAAAAAATATAAAAAATTTAGTTTTAGCAAATCTAATTTTTTATTTCAATTTTAAAAACTTTCATTTTCCAAAACAAAATTTGACTCTTTGGTTTCTGGATTCTCCATTACTTTTCTTGTCAATGTCTCCAAGTTATATGGTAATTTTGTATTATTGTTTTCACATGTTATCATGAAATGAATTGAGTATGATCTAATGTTTTAGTTCATTATTATAAGATATTTTTGTATTGAATAAATAATGTTAAATAAAATTAAGAAAAAAAAGGTTCAAATAGATGTTGGTGGGACTAATAACAAATATGGAAAATATAATTCAATAAAAACCACGATCAAATATTTTTGATGAATTTTGATTTAAAGAGTATAAATTCTAATAGATATATAAAAAATAATTTTTAAGTTATTTAAATTATGGTCGAAATTATCAAAATGGAAAGGATATAAAATATTGTTAATTAATAATTTAATTGAATAACTTGAAAATAAAATTATTTAAATTTAAACTATTATAAATTGTCTGAAAAGTGTCCATGATAAATATAACTTCGAATTTTTTATATGAAAATATATATATATATATATATATATTGTATTGTAAATTTGTAATGACACAGTTGCGGATGGCAAGAACTCAAATAATTTATTATATTGTATTGTAATCATATAGCTGGAAATGGCAATGGGCTGGCCTATGTGCCGGTTTTGCTAATTTATTTAAATAATATTTTTAAAATTAAAAGTATAAAATAACATATTTTCTTAAATTAAGTTTGACCCTAAGTTGTTCAATCTCAGTCCTACCCAAGATCTAACTCTTCTAAGCAAATCGATGTCGTTTTATTTAAAAAAGTTAGGCATCAAATTGATCTGAGCATGATTTGGCCTATAAGTCGGCTTATTAAAAATATATAAATTTAGACCCACGGTCAATCCACTATCATCCCTACATATAACCTTCTTTTTAATTTCGGGTTATTAAAAGAGGCAACTAAGTTTTAAGGTTTATAACAATAACATAATTTATAAAAGAAGGCATTGACCAATTTAATATAGTCAAAAGCTTTTTTTAATAACATTTAAATGAATTCCTCAAGAGGCCAAAATGGTCCCTATTGGAATTACATCTCAACCACATTAATGCAAAAGCTCATATAATAATGCAATTTCACAATCTTAATAATATAATTGTTCAATTATTATGATGCAATTATTTGGATATAGCAATGTAATTATCTATTATAGAGTCCTAATTTTATTTAATTGAATTCGTTTAATATTAAAGCCAATCCGCATCACTTAAACTTTTAAAAATATTCAATATATTAAAAGAAAAAATATTAAATCCATAAATCACAAAATTATCAAATAGTAATAATAAATAATTACAAAATCATCCGATTACTAAACTAAAACTCAAAATCTCTAAAATCCAATATCATAATGAAAAACATTTTAATTGACAATCCATGTATACACCAATACAAGTATTATGGATGACAATGCCCAGGCTTGAGCCTGGCCCTACCTTTACTATTAAAAGCCAGAGTCCACTTCGAGGCCCGATCGTGCCCAAGGTAGCCTAGCCCGAGTCCTAGCTCGACTTGACATGACATGGCCCAATTTAAAAAAAAATTAAAGTGCAAAACAATATTATTTTACTTATAAGAGTTAGGCTCGGATCATGTCTAACCTTGAAGTCCGATCAATCCAAACCTAACCCTTTGACTTAATATCGAGACAGGCAAGCCCATTTGCCATCTCTTAGTACAACATACCGCTCCAAAGTACATGTCAAAACTCAAAAGACAACACATGCCATGCACTTATACACATCAGCAATCCACTCATGGTGCCATAAAACAATGCGAATCCCTGTATGCTCGATTTGAATTAATCGGTTATGGAGCCTGTTT
>JAOSBM010000003.1:29384266-29394301 GCA_027568955.1 Erythroxylum tenue
TTTGCATTTAGTTATTTGAATTCGCTTCGTTATTAGTATCCGTACTCCGTTTTTCGGTTGGGATCCGGTTTCGGATCGGGTTCCAACAGTATATATATATTAAATTCTATATATTATAGAAATTATATGTAATAAATAGAATAATATGATAAATAAGATATGATAAATATATACGAAACTATAACATCCAATGTTTTAAAAATTGAACTGGTATTGATTTAAGGTTGAAAATTTTGAACTGATTAATTTTTAAATTTATTTTTTAAATTTTTAATTTGATTTAGTTTAATAATTTTTGTTGTTAAAAATTGACTAATTTATTAATTAATTGATCAATTTTTGTAAACTAATAAGTTTGTGTAAATTAAAATAAATCAATTAATTTTTATTTTGCAATCTTTTTTAATTAAATTTTAAATTTTATAGATATTAAAATAATAAAACTTAAAATATTGTCTTTAAATAATTTATATAAAATAAAATAAAATAACAATCTTATAATATTATATGTTTTTATGTCTGACAAAAAATCAGTATGTTGATACTTGATAGCAATGCTTGTGTGTCTCTTGTTATTTTATTTATACGCAGATATTTTATAAGAGATGAAGATTCGTCAGACGAGGACCAGACCCGACTCCGATGACTTGTGTTTCTGTTTTCTTCAACGGTACGTGAGACATGGTCTATAAACAAAGGTTTGGTCTTTGGTCGTTTGATTGAGGCATTTGGTTCATTCCTAGGATTTAGTACCGTTTTATGTTTTTGTCCTTTTCTTTTTCTTTTCCATTTTAGAGAATGTAGAGTCATTGTTTCCTATTTTAGTTTAACTTCCAAATCGAATTACGTTTGTTTCGTTGTGGGTATGTTAAAGAAAATATTTTCATCTTCTTGGAGATTAGAGAAGCAGTTGCTTCAATGCATGAAATCGGACAGTGACCTTACTGCGAATTGAAGAACATGAATCAAAATTCCGGTAGTGACCAACTTGAGTTTGTAGGCAGGTTCATTGTTTTTTGGTTTTTTTTCATGATGCATCAGGTTCTGGTATTTTGATTTTTTGGTTTTTTTTTTCAGTGTCATTGATTCGTTCTTTTTGATTAATTCTGCTAATGAATCCTGAATTCTAGGAGTCTGCTGGCTTACAGATTGTAGGCGAAACTTTGATCCGGTTTTGATTTTGGGACGTTGGAATTGTTCTCTGGTGAAGTAGCTGTTTTTGGGTTTCGTTAAAAGTTGGAAAAGAGCGAGTTCATGAGAGAAATCGGCTTGTGAGAAAAAGTTCAAAGCAGTATTGCATTCAGAATGAATTCCACTACGGATGAAGAATTAGAAAATAGAGGCAAAATGTGGGCTTTGCAACAGCAATTTGATCACCCCTCTATGGATGAAGAAGCTGGACAGCTTAGGAGTTCACATCCTAATGAGGTTCGTGAGATAAATATTTTTATTCACTGTTCTCAGTTTAAGGAAGTGGACACCAATTTTGAGTTTGTTCTTGATGGTGTAGAACTTCCTTACATCAATGGTGTTGGAAAACAATGATTTATTGCTTTCATGCATAATAAAATCTGTGATTACCCACAAAAAGCTGAATTTGGACTAAATGTTCTTGCCGATGCAAATGCAACGATAAGAAAGAGTAGAGTTTGGTCTTTATTATTTGTATACTTCAGCTGCTTTAATTGCACGATGTGATATAAGATATCAATTTAACCTCGAAAATTTGCATGGGCAAGAGAGTTGTTTCATGTCCAAAAAGATTTTTGTTGATACCGTTTTTGTTATCCAGGAATATTCCAATTTTCAACTACTTCTACTTGCATTTCAAAGCCTTGGTGTGGTCTATGGAGATTTAGGGACATCTCCCCTATATGTTTTCTATAATACATTTCCAGAAGGCATCAAATATGATGAAGATGTGATTGGAGCTCTCTCAGTGATTATATATTCCCTTACTCTTATTCCACTTTTGAAGTATGTCTTTATTGTTTGTAGAGCAAATGACAATGGGCAAGGTAATCTCAACCTATATTTTCACATCTTATTGAATGACATGAAGAATTTTCTGCATCATCATCTTAATCATGTCATACGAGGAAATAACATCTTTAGGGAGGCTATGGTTTTCTCTTCTTTTATGGTTAATGTATGAGTGGACTGCGTAGTCATGGTTTTCTTTGGGAAAATTGGTGGAGCATCGTCTTGTTCAGAGAACTCAGTAAGTGACTAAAAGGTATGCAAGAGGAGAAGCTTGCATAAGGATTTTCGGGCATTCTGCTTTGTTGTGATTGCTAAAATCTTGATTCTACATGCATGTGGCTTATAAAGATAAAATGCTTCTGATTCACCAGCATATAAGACAAAGGGAAAATAGTTCTAGCATTTTGGTATACTTTTAACCGTATTTCACATCTGATACAAGCCCCAACATTCAGCATTCAAGTTCTCAACGCAGGTGGAACTTTTGCTCTTTATTCACTGCTCTGTAGGCATGCAAAAGTAAAGACTATTCCCAACCAAGATCACACTGATGAACAGCTCACTACTTATAGTCGTTCTCGATTTCATGAACATTCATTTGCTGCAAAGACCAAGAAATGGTTTGAGAGACAGTCACTCAGGAAGAACGCTTTGTTATTTCTTGTTCTTATTGGCTCGTGCATGGTGATTGGAGATGGGATCCTGACTCCTGCTATTTCAGGTTTGATTTTTTCATTTTCAATTTTGTAATTGACTATCTTCTCTACATATCCCTTCATCTTCTTCAATTATCTATTTATAACTACTATGTTTGCAGTTCTATCAGCTGTGGAAGGAATAAAGCTAGATCATCCTCAAATTAGTAATGGTATCTCCTTCGTTGGACATGGAATAGGATTTTGTATTAGCTACCTTCCAATTTCTTCTACTTTTTGGGTTTCCATTAGCTGAAGTCTACAGCTTTGTGAATCACTAAATTGTTTGGTATGATTACAGATGTTGCAGTTGTTCTTGCTGTTACAGTATTAGTAGTTTTTTTCTCTGTACAACGATGTGGAACAGACGCAGTTAGCTGGCTCTTTGCACCCATTGTATTCCTCTGGTTTCTTTTAATTGGAGGTATTGGTGTATTCAACCTTTGGAAATATGGTCCCAAAGCCCTCAAAGCATTTTCACCTGTGTATTTATACCGGTATTTCAAAAGGGGTCGAAAAGATGCTTGGAACTCCCTTGGTGGTATCATGCTTTGTATAACAGGTAAAACTTCAAGTGATATCAATTAGTTATATTGTCCCGTTTTTTTAACCCATCTAACAATTCATCGTGGATAATCACAGGGACGGAAGCCCTTTTTGCTGATCTGTCCCATTTCCCTGTGCCAGCCATACAGTTAGCTTTCACAGTAGTAGTATTCCCCTCCCTCCTTTTAGCCTATTGTGGACAAGCTGCATATCTTATGATACATATGGATCACGTAAATAATGCATTTTATCGCTCTATTCCAGGTTTGTTCCACGTCAAGACCTTATGTCTCTCAATCTGTCATTAAACACATGCAATAAATATCCATGCACCATGATCACCGACATACCCATCCACACAATATGACAATTTACTGAGAATAACTGAGATCAGTTAAACATCTGAGAAGTTGATAGAACCATAAGGTGGTAAGAAATTTACAATCATACGGCAGAAGGATTATGTTTTCCTAAAATGTCCTAGTGAGTTTATGATAACTATTAATATAAAATGACAATCAGATAAGCAGTGATTGGAGGTCAGATTGATAACATATCAACATGTGGAACATATGGAACTGCTTGGAACTAATGCAGATTCTCTTTTTATTTTCCTCTTTGCATAATTGTACTTGACTGATATAATTACTGGACTATAAAATTGTTTTCAATTTAGCTCTGAGAAGTAATTTTCCACAAGATGAGTGGATATTATCTCCAAGAATACATCCATTAAACTACTGCTAAAACAGGAGTATAGTTTAAGTCATACCTTAGATTCTCTTGTTTTAGTAAAGCGTATTTGGTTTCTGATGCACTTTATTTGTCTATTGAGACTGAAGAACCCCAGTGGTTTATGAGTTCTACTTCTTCTCTTCTAGCTTCGCTTGCTTTCTGGCCTTTCGTTGAAGTGCATTCAACTTACAGGAGTTGGCACTTTGATCGTTCTCTGATCCTAAGTGATTTATTGGTATAAAAATTTGGAACTATTTTAGACAAGTAAGGTACCTGTGTGAATAATAGTTGGAGCTTATTGATCAGTTTGATATGAATGGTAATAATTTGGAATTTCATAGTTATCAGAAAAGATGTGCATAATCGGAGATTCTGGAAATCAAATAAAGTTCATTTTGATCATAGTCTAATGAAGAAAATATACAAGAAGCATTTTTTTCAAGTTACCTTGTTCTCACGAATGGTCATCTTATGGATGCTGATTTTTAGTATTGTGCAGATAGCATATATTGGCCTGTTCTTATTATTGCAACATGTGCTGCTATTGTTGCTAGCCAAGCAACAATTTCTGCAACTTTCACACTGATCAAGCAGGCTCTTGCTGTTGATTGTTTCCCCCGAGTTAAGGTTGTGCATACATCAAAGAAATTTCAACACCAAGTCTATATTCCAGATATTAACTGGATCCTTATGATTTTATGCATTATTGTCACAGCTGGATTTAAAAATCAAAGTGAAATTGGGAATGCTTCGGGTAAGATTGTGTTTCCTCATTTTCCTATAGAATTAGAGAAGTTGAATAGAGGAACTTCGGATGTTATGGCTCCAAAATGAACTTACTGCAACAAAATAATTGATGTAGGAATTGATGTTTGTAGTTTCAGTACTAATTTCATTTTCAAATCAAAACCAAAATTGGCAGTACTTGGTGTGAGATTTTATTATGACTATTATAACATTTTGATTTCATAAGTGATTTTCAAGGGTGACCTTGTCATTTTTCAAGTCTTGTATTACGATTATACGTTGTTCTACATCCTTGGCAACTGTCTTTGCAAAGAACTAACCAAACTGTTGGATGATCTTACTTTTGTGTGGGGTTTTCCCCAAACCATATTTGTCATAGACACTCATTTAACCGATTACGTGGTTGATGCGGCTTTGACATTTCCTGTTTTCTTCTTTTCTTATTCAAGCTTTCAGCCTCTCTTTTTTAGTCAGTCTTAAACACAAATCTCATATCTACTTTTCTGTTTTGTGACAAAATAGGGACTGCTGTGGTGATAGTCATGCTAGTGACCACATTCCTTATGATTTTTGTTATGATATTAACATGGCGATGTCACTGGACTCTTGTCCTAGTATTCACTGTCTTGTCCCTGATAGTGGAGGGCACTTATTTCTCGGCTGTCCTACTCAAGGTCAATCAAGGTGGTTGGGTTCCTCTTGCAATTGCATTTGGCTTTTTCATGGTAATGTATGGTTGGCATTACGGTAGAATGAAAAGGTACGAGTTTGAGATGCACAGCAGGATCTCAATGGCATGGATTGTGGGACTTGGTCCGAGTTTAGGGCTTGTTCGTGTTCCTGGTGTTGGACTCGTCTACTCAGAACTAGCTAGTGCAGTGCCAAACATTTTCACACATTTCATCACCAATCTACCTGCAATCCATTCTGTCCTCATTTTTGTCTGTGTCAAGTATCTGCCTGTCCATACAGTCCCAGAAGGTGAGAGATTCCTCGTCAGACGAATTGGACCGAAGGATTTCCATATGTTCCGTTGTGTTGTAAGATATGGGTATAAAGACCTCCATAAGAGAGACGATGAGTTTGAGAACAAGCTCTTTGAGAGCATTTTCCTGCTTGCTCGCTTAGATTCTCTGATGGACGGAGGTTCAGACTCAGATGCATCAAGCATAAATCCTGACCAGAATGAGGAGTGTTCAGGAGGTAGCAACACTTTGGAATATGATGGTAATGAGCTCTATTCCATTGTAGATGCAACCATCTCCTCCTTGGAATCATCCATGTCAATTAGTAGTTCCCCATTGCCAGCCAAGAACGCCAACTTGACATCAAATCAGGTTGAGGTTGATGAGATGGAGTTTCTAAAGAGTTGTCGAGACGCCGGAGTGTCCCACATCCTAGGAAACACGGTAGTAGTAGCGAGGAGTGACTCAAAATGGTACAAGAAGATTGCCATTGACTACATATATGCTTTTCTTAGAAAGTTGTGCAGGTCAAGTAGTGTCGTCTTAAACATTCCTCATGAGAGTCTCTTGAATGTTGGACAGATTATCCATGTTTAACAAATTTGACATTTTTCTTGGTAAATTCTGTCTGAAATTTCTTTTAATTTGTATATAATTTAAATATCAATTTTTAAAGGTAAACTCGAATCATAAATTAATTTTTGAAAATTTAAATTATTTAATTTTCTACGAAAAATGAAATAGTCACTTTTTACGAGTCTAAAATAGTTAAACTGATTAATACAAGTCTTTTTCTTTTCATATTTTATTTTATTCTTGAACAAGAAATAGTTTTTCTTTCTCGTATTATCATCATCATTATCATCACCTAGTCTGAAATCCCGCAATGAAGTAGGGTCTGGGGAGGTCTGATAGTACGCAGCTTTACTTTTACATAGTAGAGAGGCTGTTTCCGATAGACCCACATACAAATGAGACAAGATATGAATGATGCAAGTTATAGAGGAAAAGAGTAAAAACTGCTCAGTAAATTAATAAATAAAGAAATAATTATTGAACAATAAAAGGAAACTAAATAAAAATAAACAATTATATATATATATATATATACACTAAGTTATTAATTAAAAATTTTAAGCCAAAATTTTCTTGTTTTTTTAGTATTTAATTAAATACTAAGTTTTAATTAAAAATACAAAAATTTTTAGTATTTAATTAAAAATACTAAGTTTTCTTTCTCATATGTTGAGCCAAATTTAGATAAGCTTGTTTTTTAATCTTCGTTCTCCAAAATTGAGTAAATGTGTAGATATTCTAATTGGGTTGAATGTTTACAGTAAAGCTTAACCTTTATCTAGCCACTTTAGTATAATTTACATATTACGTATCTAAATAATGTGTTATTCCACTTTTATTTTATTTTATTATCAAATACAACCAAAAAAACGATGAATTTTACTTTTTTTTGTTTTCATTATTTATGAAATAAATAAAACAGTTGTTTGTGTTTGTTTTTGTCATAATATGATTTTATCATTTATTGAACAAAATATTATTTTAATTATTTAATATTAAACACCAATAAATATTAGGTATTTTAATTAAATTTATTGCAATATGTTTTTATAATTAATTTAAACTTTAAATTAAATAAATATATTTAACAATAAAAATGATTTAAATTTTAAATTCTAAATAACTACATTATTGTTGAAAACTAAAAATTAAACTTAGAATAACAAAATTTTATATATTTTAAAACTTGTATAACAAAATAAAAACAAAGAGAGTTTTCTATATATATATACTTTAACCTAAAATTTTAAGATATTAGTATTAATTTTTATGAGTCTTTTCTACAAATATATCTTTTACTAATTCTATTTTTTTTGACGTGGAATTCTTACTCACATTTAGCATTCTAACAATTTCTCTCTCAAGTGTAAAGTTCTACATTAAGTTTGGGCTCCTTTTTGAGCGAAAGTCGTTTTACTTAGCAGCTTGAGCATATAGCGTCACCAAGAACCCTTTTACTCTACTAGTCTGCGTCCACCAGGAGTCTTCTTGCTCTTCTTTGTGGGAAAACAATTACAGGATCCGACTACCATCTTCGTACTCGTCCCTTACTAAACTATCAACTCTAATACCACTTGTTAAATTTGAAGAGCTCACTTTCACAGCAAATCTTCATTATAGATCTAGTGAAGGAATATACTTACAAGCTTTAACACCACACTCTAGCCTAAAATTTTAAGACATTAAATTTATAAGTTATTTTCACTTATATATCCTCTACTAATTCTATTTCTTTCTAATATAAAATTCCTAATCACAATTAACATCCCAGTATAATCAGGTAGAACATGGAGGCGTCGAGATCAATAGCTACATGATAAGGGATAAGCAAACGTGCTCTTGAATGTAAAGAAATTGTAGCTTTTTTGGATGTATTTATAGTTTTTATGTTTTTGAAAGGTAAAGGAAACTTTTATTAACCATATAAACGAGTGAAACAAGGTGGGATAGACACCCAAACTTTCAAACGAGAGAAATTGCAAAACACTCTAGCAAGTTCATGAACTCCCACATTTCTTCGTCGATTAATCCAAACAACAGAAATATTAGAATTACTTTCCAACATTAATTGGCAATCTTTAATAATTCCTCCAAACTCTGAATGATCTGTTTGGTGTGATTTAAAATGACAAGCAATATAAGTTGATAATCAGTAAAGATATTCCCCAAGTGTTGCATGTTGTTAACCGTCCAAATAAGAGCCTGTCGAACCGCTAAGGCCTCCGTCACTAACGCTGAATGTAGACCATCAAACAATTCAGAAATTGCATGTTGAAAGTGACCTTCAAGGCTTTTAATGATAAAGTCAAACCCCGACATTCCCATGCTCTGAAATCTTGCCCCGTCGACGAAAATATGCCATTCATCTAAGCTACCTGCTACACTTTGTTAAAAGCCAATCATTTTTGGTTTAAGATTACCTTTTGGAAAAGAAGCACCGAACCAAAATCCTTAATAGAAGAAAACTACGAATTAATCCTCTGTTCTTAGAAGAATGCATCACACGTTTTTAAGAGGGATGGTAATGGGCTAGTTTATGGGTGCCAATTTTTTAAATATTTTTTAAAATTAAAAATATATAATAACGTATATTTTTAATTAGGTACATGTTTAGGTTACTTTAACTTAGGCGTATTTGAGATTCAACTCTTTTAAATAAAATAATGTCATTTTACTTAGAATAATTAGGTCTCGAGTCATTATGAACATGAACTTAACCTATGAGTCTGCCTATTAAAAACAATTAAATTTAAGCCTAGGAGTAAAAAATTGTATCCTTACTTTTTAATCGAAACTTCAAAATTATAGAAAAATTCCAGGTTACTTCTTATTAGCTAAGAGCTCTACAAACACATATATACTTCATCCTACCAAATTAAGACTCTGTGGTTTCAAGCTCTTTTGCATCATATTGATGACATATCGAGATGTCGAACGTATGGAACCACTAGGAACTAATGCAGATTCTCCTTTTACTTTCCTCTTTGCATAATTGTACTTGAATGATATAATTACTGGACTATAAAATTCTTTGCAATCTAGCTAGCTCTCTGAGACGTAATTTTCCACAAGATGAGTCGATATTATCTCCAAGAATACATCCATTAAGCTACTGCTAAAACAGGAGTATAGTTTTAAGTTATACCTTTGGATCTGAAGTTTCAGCAGTCATCACCAAGTCTATATTCCAGGTACTTCTCTCCTTTGGTTCGTGCTTTTCAGTCTTAGCAGGGCCTACTGGTCTCTAGTCCTTTTTGTCTTCTTTATTTCGGGCTTCAATGCTAATGATTCTCTTTTGGGCTTCATCACAAGACAAGATAAAATAAAGACTCCAACCTTGGACTAGATCACCAACCTAGGTCCAACTAAATGATAGCTATGTCTCTTTTTTAAAAAAAATATTCTAATAGAATTCCTGATTAACAAAGGAGAGATTTCTCTTCTCTTAGTATACCAGAAATCTGTTAAGAGTTGCTTTGTCCTGTACTTCAAGCCTATAAAAGGCTTTAATCACAGAAATAAAATTGAACCATTTTTTACTTATTGTTGGACCAATAGTGGTTGACAAAATTAATCCTACTAATGTTTTGATAATAATAAAATGTATAGAATTGGTTAAGAAATTTATTGTAGGTGTTTTGGATTGAAAGAAATCTAGAAGACATTATAAATCATTGAGGAATCAAGAAGGAAACAATCTTCAACATGATTGAGGCATTAAAAAGGAAGATTATGGAAAGAAATCTAGAAGACATTATAAATCATTGAGGAATCAAGAAGGAAACAAT
>JAOSBM010000003.1:29412336-29437650 GCA_027568955.1 Erythroxylum tenue
TTGCGACTTGCGACAAACGGAGGCGAGCGGCGACACCTCCAGCGCACGACAGACCGACGGACGAGAAGAAGGAGAGTCGAGGCGAGCAGGCGGAGGCCGGAGGGAGGGCGACAGGCGACGGAGGGACGGCGACTGGCGGAGGGACGGCTACACGCGGAGAGAGGTCGACGACAGAGAAGAGAGGAGAGTGAGACGAAGTCAGGGGGGGTAGATTTAGGGTTAATTTTTTCTTATTTGCAAAATAGTCCCTAGGATATTTTATTTTTGCGGAATTACCCGAATTTTTCCGGTATTAGCGGTACCCGCCGGTACCGACCGGATTTTTTACCCGGTACGTTTGAACCCGTTCCGGTACCAGATTGCGGCCGGAACGGAACGGTATTCATTTCTTTGATATAACTAATTACATTAATTTAAATGTAATAAAAAAATGCAAAGCACCAAGTTTACGAGTAGAAAGCTTTGACTGTAAGTAGAAAGCTTTGACTGTAGAAGGCTATGTTCTATTACACTGCTTTATTATCAGATTAACAAGTTCTCAGTTTCAACCTCGTAGACTCCCAGTCCTCCACCCACCAGGTCTCTTCTTTTCCCCTTAGATTTTCTTCCCTTCTTCTCTTCTTCCTTCTCTCCCACGATTTCTTCTTCTTTCTCTCTACCACCCACGAACTCCTCCTTCTTTTCTCTAAATTTCTATCCCTTTTAATTAATTCATTTACTAACCCACTTAAAACATCTCCTCTAATGGGCTTTAGGCCTTCCACATCTTAAGCCCGCTAACACTTAACCTCTCTTCATTAAATATAAGCCATCTCCCAACACTAATACTACTTCACCTACCACCTCAAATCAAATTAAAATCAAATTCTAATTTAAAGACAAATTCAAAACAAAAGTAAAACATATATTTACCCCTTTAGGGTTCGTTGGGATAATCCTATTGAGGTCACCCGCTTAACGTTTTCGTTTGCGCTTCGGATCGTTGGGTTCCGGGAATGGGGTTCGGCACCAAGGTCGGGCGTCAGAACGGGACCCAACACGGTAAGAGATGTCGAGGGTCTAAAACTTGGAACACATCTGCATAAAAAGTTGTAGCAATGTTCGGTATAAGAGGTTGTAGCAATGTTCATATACACCTTAGCTCAGTATAAAAAGAGTAAGACAATTAGCCTACTTTTTCTCTATAGTAGAGAAATCGTGAGTTGACTATTCCATAAAGTTCTTTATGCAATTATGAGATTGCATTATATTTTGCTCAAAAAGTTCTAGCCTATTACTCACGGTTGTCAAAATGAGAGATGGAAATATTTTCAGGTAATTGAACATTATAATTAACCTATAACGTCAATATGAAAGTTTTTATGTGCTAAATCATCTTTTTTTTTTCATTTATAGGGTTGCCTAGGAACCTTAAATGGGACACTATTTAAAGTTACACCTCTTGGTGAAGATAAGCCCCGATATTGCACAAGAAAATAATGTATTTCAACAAATGTTTTAAATGTTTGCTGCTCAAATATGCAATTCATATATGTATGTCCTGGTTCGGAGGGCTCTACATGCAATAGTTGTATGCTTCGAGATACAATCTCAAGGCCTCATGGTCAACGAGTCCCTCGAGGTAAAATTGTGTTAAAATATCCAATTTGGTTTATTTTTAGGTTATGATGCTCAACCATAACTTATTATTCAATTATAAAGGTTGTTATTACTTGGTTGATTTTGGATATATAATGCAAATGGATTTTTTGCCCCTATCAAAGGCAACATTATCACCTCAAAGAATTCAATGGCCATCAACATTATCACCTCATATATCTTGCGCTTCATGTAATTCTTTTTATGTAATCACAATAATGCAATTGGAATGTGGAACTTTAAATTCCTATATTTGTACAAACTGGAAATAGTGTGGGGTAAAGATATAGCCACGTGACTCAAAGTTGAGGATATAGCTTAAGCAAGTGCTAAGACTAATTACCTAAAGAACATGACAGTGTGTTCTTCACTGAACAATGAAGATGAACCCGTTATGGTCTCTGATATATAAGGATCCTTAGCTATTCCTTCAAGCACCCATGCCACAAAAAAGCAAAAAAAAAAAAAACTCTTACCAAGGAAGGAAAGTTTTTGCAAGAAAAAAAAACCAACAACGCTTTAAGAAACTTTGGCTTAAGGTTAAACAACTTCACTGTTAAGTTTAAGTCTATTTACAATCAAATAGTGTCACAATATACTACTGTTACAAATGTTTTGATTGAGGAGTCTAAATTTGGTTGCCTGACTAGTGAGAATATGGAAGAGCTCATCAATGAACTTCTTAATATTGACATATCTCAAATAGATGTTGGTAAGGATGTTGTGTTATTCTATAATGATCCTGCTAAATTTAAAGTTTTGTTTGCTTTGCCAAGTCATTTAAAAAGATCCTCTGTGATTGCGTTCTTGTATTCATCTTATAGTCTATGAATCATGCGATGAAGCATATTAATACTTTTGGTATATGAGGCTTTTATAAGTAATATAAACTTAGAATGCAATTGATGTTGCCTAACTAGGTTATTTTGTATTAGTTGGAAATTTTGTAGTTGCAATGCAAACAAAGCTTGTAGTGTTAACTTGGTTATTTTGCACCATTTGATGGCTTTTAATTGAGGTATCGTGCTTAGCTGTGATATTTTACATCATTTGCATCATTAGGGGAATCTAAATTGTATTAAACTCTACATCCTCTTGTGGACATGATTGCATGCAATGAATCGAATGCTCTTTACCTTTGTTTCATGAGCATTTTGATAAAGGAATAAAATTTATGGGTTCAACTATATTACTTTATTCGATTGTAGCAATAAAATGGTAGACATTATGGCTATGTCGATGAAATGTACAATATTTTAGATGATTAACTTGTATTTTAAGGGCATTATATAGCTAATGATATGTTGGTGCAAGCAAACATTGGAGCATTTTTTTCTTCAAGAGTTTGGAAAGGAAATACCACAATAAACTTGATTTTAAACATTTAGTCATCATAAACAGGGTGCATAAATTAATGGGGTGTTTGGTTAATGGGTATAGGAAGGGAGTATGGGTAAGGAATGAAAAACAACTGCTTAGTAATACATTAGCTTTGGATTAACTATATTTTTATATCCGAGTTTTGGGTATTACTCCATACTGCTTGATTATGAGAGAAATGAAAATCGTTTCACTAAAAAATAGAAGGGTCACAGACATGACATTTTTTGTCACTCGCTTGACACTCCTTTCTCCCCTCTTTTTTAGCAATCAAATATAATTAAATATAATTAATTAATTATATTTTTCTCTTTTCTAGCAATTAAATATAATTAATTAACACAAATTAAAATATGATGTTAAAAAACAAATTTTTTCTCAAGATTTTTAACAAACCAACCATTATCAATAGTAATGGTAATCATTTTTTTGTCCTAACCAACCATCATAATTATAATGATTATATTCATTCTCATTTCTCACAATGTTCATTTCCATTCATATTACCATAGCCCTATGTGAATGAAGCACCCCTTAAATATAATTAATTAGAATGTGTTTAAAATTTAACGTAACACAAAATTTTAATAATTTTTATTTTTTAAGATTTTTAACAAACAACTACCATCAATGGTAATGGTAATTATTCTTTCATCCTAACCAACCATCATAATTATAATGATTATATCAATTTTCATTCCTCACTATATTTGTTAGAAATCATATTACCATTTCTCCAGTTGAACCAAGCACACTCTTAATTTATGAAATTTTAAAAAGATTCGTTCTTGAATTAAAATATTTGAAAAATAGGTAATAAAATAAAAAATCCTAAAATTGAGGCACTCTTTTATTTGTTCTATTTTTTGAACCTAACATTTTATATTTTAAATCATAATTGAGAAACTATAATTCAACTTTTTTCTATGTGGCAAATGGTATAATTAAATTTGATAGTTCAATTCTAATTATTAAACCAAATTCAATAGAAATAAATACTAGTAAAATTTCAAAAAAAACCAACAATTTACGATAAATAATAATAATAAACTAAATAATGTGATTTAATACTATTTGCTTGTATTTTAATAAATATTACTTAAAATAAAATAATATGATTTATTAACATATTTATTTCAAATGTTTATTAAATTTATTTTTTAAAGAATTAATTGATTTAGAAGTTTCTACTCTTTTGATTTTTTTTAATTTAGTATCAAAATTTCTAAAGTTTTCAATTAATTGATTAAAATTTTAAAATTCGTATAAATCATATCAAAACGTTATTTTTGTTGATGTAACCAATAGATGAATATCCACGTAGTATTTAACGAACACATCACATCAACTAAAATAACTTAGACTTATATGAATTTTAAAAGGATAATCATTAAATTGAAATAATCTCCAAATGTTACACACTTTTAAATTTATTATCTCTTCTATAAATAAAAGTGATTTAAAGGTGAGCAAAATATGTTCACACTCATTATCATTAGTGTAAGAGGCTAATTAAGTATGGTCATTACTATTCTAACATTTACCGAGTTCAATGTTTAATCTTCTAAAGAATAAGGAAATGACATCTTCTACTTAAGTTGTTGGATTTGTAATAAACTATCCAATTACAACAACTAATTAGAAATTTTTACTTAATAATTAGCTTGATAGGTTTTAACGATAAGTCAAATTTAATTGTTTATATGGTCGTTAAGTTTTAACTAAATTTTGAATTGCTTAACTTTTAACAAATATTTTTAAAAATATAACAACGCAATGTCAATCATTTATTGTAAGAAATTCAAAATAATTTAATATTCATAAATAATAATTAAAACTATGTTGTTTAATTAAGAAAATGATTCGAAATAAAATTCAAATTTTCTATAGTAAAAGTTATTTTTAATGATAATAATATTATTGGTTTAATTAAATATTTATCTACAAAATATGGTAATGTTTTAGACTTACCATAAAACACACAAAATAGAAATTCAATGTATGTATCTAATAATTAGTTCCTTAAGTTTTAAGGATAATTCAAATTTATTTATTTATGTAACCACTAATTTTAAACTAAATTTTGAATTATATCTTTTTTTATAACCTTTCTACTAGTTAAAGGTAAGATTGTATATTATTGGACCTTTCCAAACTCCGATTGTTAGTAAGATTTCTAGTGTTGTTGCTTTTTATAATATTTTCAATCTTTAATGGTTATTTTTTTAGAAATTAACATTGCGATGTTAAGGAGGAATTTACAATAATTTGTGATTTATAAATAATAATTAAAATTGTCTTGTTTAAATAAGAAAAATAGCAAAGATCTCAAAAAGCGTTGACCCGACTGTGACCTGACCGTTATTTCCAAAACAACGTTATTTTTGAAGTTTTTTTTTCAAAAAATAACAGACCAGGTTGGCCTAGCCCACTTATAACTCGTCAAGCTGTAGGCCAAGCCACGGACTGATCCAAGCTCGACCTGTCAGGCCACGGGTCACCATGATTCGGGCCTGACCCGACTCGACTAATTAACATCTCTATAAAATAGTTCCAAACAAAATCCAATGAAACCTAGAAATAAGAGAGAAGCTAATTACCACACTTTGTCACACACAGCAGACTACTCTTACAAAATTATGAAAAAGAGTGAAAAAGAAAAAGGGAAAAATATGGGTGAACATTACGTACATCCACGTGGCAAGTTCTCAGTGGTTGAGTGTTTTTTGAGAGGAGGGTACTTTTTCTCTCTAAGGACATCTCTCTCTCTCCATCTCTCTCATGCACTGCCATGTCAGAGTGCAACCCGTCCTATGACCCCGGCGAGTCCGTATTATGTATGTTTCTCTCTCTACAACTATGCGATTTCCCTCTCTAAATCTTATATAGTCCCAAGTCTCTTTCGATATATTTCATATTTAGTTGTTGTTGTTAGTTGTTGTTGTGTCGTGTTTAGGTGCCTGCCTCCTTTCTCTTTCTTTTTTGTGTCTCGTATCTCTCATTTATCTCTCTCTCTCTTCCCCTTGCTTCTATGCCCTAATCTCTCTCGCTTCTGCCCCCCCTTTATATCAACACTGTGTCTATGATTACAGCATCCAGGTGTTTCTGATTCACTTGAACGATTGTCGAGCTTGTTTTCCCACATGGGTACTGTTTCTTTTTCTGTTCTTGTGCTTGTCTTTGGTTTGGATTTTGTGGGTATTTTGTTTTATTTGCTATGAGCTGATTTCGCGCCTGGTATAATGAAATTGATGTCGTTTTGGAGCTGTATTTATGGTCTTATTGGTTGGTGCTAAATTGTGCAGTTTCTCAGTATTGACTTGGTAATTGGGTTTTAGAATTGGCTAGTTGATAAAGTGGGGTTCTGGGACTTTTATTGAGTGAATCCATGTGATTTGCTAAGTTCATTGGTCTGATTGTTTAGCTTTTGCCCAGAGTTTGATGTATCTTAACTATTGGTTTGATCAAGACTTCAGTTTGATTAATTGGTATGAGCGGGCTGATGCTATGATTTTCTTTTATCCTAATGTTGTCTTATGGTTTTTGTGCTTGCTGATACCAAATGAGTACTTAAATATGTTCTAGATGAATGCAAACATCATATTGTTAAGCCAATATATTATTTTATAGTCTTTGATCCTGATTAATGGTCTTGTTTAACAGCCACTTTGAGATTCTGCTGCCCTGGATTGATTGAAGCCTTGTTGCGTCTTCAGATGCATGGCGGGCATTCTTTGCAGCAATGTGAGTAAAAAGAACTGGATTGTTAGTGAAGGATAACAGTTCTGACAACGAGTAAAATGATAAACAGAAATTGGGTGTTGAAGCGCAAGCGAAAAAAGCTTCTCTATGGACGAGCTTTGTCTAATAGTAGCAGGGAAGACAATACAGCTTCCTTGGAATCTCCAAGAAGTGCTTCTATTGCAAAACGCAGGCCAAAGACTGAATTAGTTTCTGATGTATCTTCGTCCAAGAGGAAAGGGAATGATGGCGTAAGTTACTATCTTTTGCTCTTTATTAGTAGTTTGTAGACTTCATTCTAGCTACTTGGGATACTAAAGTTCGTTGTTGGTAAGGACAATGAACATTCATCATTTGCTTCGCTCATGATATCTTATGATGCAAATTTGCATGCTATATTGTTGTCTTTACAAATTTGTCATCAGTCTTGGTAAAGTCTGGCTAAATCAGTAGAACTTATGCTATAAGAGATCTAGTCCTTGAATGTAATACTCTTGAAATCTAAATGCATGTTTGCTTCGAACTTCTTCAATCCGGTTGTTTCTGTCGCTACATTTCTAGACGAGGCAACAGTTCAATTATTGTATTTCTAAGGCAGTAAGTACACACAGAGTAAATAATAAGGATAGAAACTGCTGTAGAATGCTACTCATTTAGAGAACTATGATAGTAGAGTCCAGATAAATATTTATAGTATAATCCTTTGTAGCATCTTAATTTTTTCCTTGTTGCTATTTACTTTCAATCCTTATGGACTTTTATCTCCTTTGCATTCCAGTATTACTATGAATGTGTTATCTGCGATCTTGGTGGTAACCTGTTATGCTGTGATAACTGTCCCCGAGTTTATCATCTTCAGTGTCTTGATCCGCCTCTTAAGGTATGTGCTAAATAATATTTTTTTTGCAGCTAACTTGCTGATGCTTATTTTTCCTCCTATCATATTAATTGCACCTCAATTATTTAAATCTTGTTATTCATTTCCTGAAGCGCATTCCGATGGGTAAGTGGCAATGTCCTAAGTGCTCTCAAAAAAGTGACCCTCTCAATTCAATTAGCCATCTGGAGACTATTTCAAAGCGGGCAAGAACTAAAACTCTTACATCAAACTTGAAGACTGGAGTTAAGTCATCCAGTGCTGATAAAGTATCACGGCTTCTTGGAAGCTCAATTCTTTCCAAACGAAGGTCCTCCAGCAAAGGGAAATCTGTTGTTAACGTTGAACTCAAATCCTTGGAAAAAGAACCAGTTTTCACCGTACTTGTATCTAATGGCCCCAATCCAAGTGATCCATCACTTGGTTGCCCTGTAGAGGGTACTTCATCATGTATAAACATTGACGATGAAAGGAAGCCCAGTGCATCACCACCCAAGTCATCTGGTGAGAAAATGTTAGTTTCTTCTAGTAAAGAATTCCTGTCGCATTGTACACTTACAAAAGGCAAGCCAAATAGTGAGGATTCTGATGTAAAGCATGAGTACTCTCTTAATAATGGTTCTCCAAGAAAATCAATTGTCCTTGCAATTGGTGCTACAGTTCAGAAAGATAAAAAAAGAAAACATGAAGGAGGCAACAATGGGAACAACATAAAGAAGCATAGATCTGACAAAGGAAAACGAACTTGTAAAAACCGTGGATTGAAAGCAAGCACCGAAAGCCCTGGATCAAATAAGTTGCACTTGAAGCCGAAGACACTTGGTGGAGATTATGCATCTATATTGAAGGAAGATGTTGGAAGCAAGGGTATCAGCTTGGGGGGGAAAGATGAGGTATTGACTCAGTAATTTCATTGCTTTGCTTTGGCTTTTCATAATTGAACTTCAGCAGGTTTCTCTTTGGTTTCTCTATGTCATTTCTTTTTACCTAGTTCTTTGCTTAGTCAATATAGACATGATATTTACTTGGATTTGTATAATGTTTGTTACGTAGTTTCATAGTTGCACTGTATTATTTGTCATATAATGGATTCCACAGTCACATTTAGACACACAAACAGAGGTTTTTGTTAATTTAATTTTTTGCATCCAGGATAACCTCAGCAAAAAAAATATTTGTCTGCATCTGAATTTCTTACTTGATTTCTAGTAGTAATGTTAGTACCGTTATGCTTGTTTATATTGCCATTATGTGGCATGGCTATAATTGTGACCAAAACTCTTATTATGACTCCTTGGCTGTGACTTTAATATGGATGAACTATTTCAGAAATTTTCTGACGAAGTGGCACACCCATCAAATGAGTTGAATAAATCTGGGGAACATGTATTTGAAGCACAAACAGGAGAGGACATTATCAATGAACTTCAACAGGTGAAATAGCTGATCTGAAAATTTAGGCAATTTTCTATAGATCTTGGGAAAAAGACAATTGCATTCCAGTTAAATTTGCAGTGATCTTGATTAATATCCTAGTATCATTTTTTTGCTTATCTCAGGTTGATCGAGTACTGGGATGTCGAATTCAGGGTGACAATGCAAAATTGTCACATGATGGTTCTTTAAGTGCTGCAGATGGCATTCCTTCTGACAAATTGTTTAATTCTGAAATGCAAGCTAGACTTTCAGAGGAAAGTTCAAGCTGTGATGTTCGTTTAGATTCTAGAGTTGCTGAAAATGTTGGAGAAGGTTGTCCTAGCAGTACGGAAACTTTGGATAAGGAAGAGGGCATGAAGAACGTCAGAGTGGATAAATTGCATGTATACAGAAGATCTGGAAACAAAGATTGCAAAGTAGGAAATTTCAAGGACTTAGGGAAGGATGCAAAGTATTCTGAGTCTGCCGTAATTGATAAAGATCGAGATGAATCTGTAGTGACTGCAGAGGAATTGGTAAAACAACAAGAACATATGGAAACGGAGGACAGAGCTGATGCTGGTTTGGTAAAACAAGACAGTACTGAAGATTCTAAATCCGAAGACACAAAAGAAGCAAGTAGTGAAAAGAATATGACTAGCAATGTTCAAGACAAAGCTACCGAAACTTCGGTTGCTTTTTCAACTTGTGCTAATCCAGCAGTATCATTCGAGTTCTTAGTTAAGTGGGTTGGAAAATCTCATGTGCATAATAGTTGGGTTCCTGAATCCCAGCTGAAAGCTCTTGCTAAGAGAAAACTAGAAAACTACAAGGCTAAATATGGAACTTCTGTGATCAATATATGTGAGGATAGGTGGAAACAACCTCAGCGAGTTATTGCTCTGCATGCTACTGATGACTGTACACATGAAGCTTTTGTCAAATGGACTGGTCTCCCG
The DNA here is from genome assembly GCA_027568955.1 of Erythroxylum tenue. Classification (NCBI taxonomy): domain Eukaryota; kingdom Viridiplantae; phylum Streptophyta; class Magnoliopsida; order Malpighiales; family Erythroxylaceae; genus Erythroxylum; species Erythroxylum tenue. The sequence goes on from JAOSBM010000003.1 coordinate 29,422,348, forward strand.
TATGATGAGTGCACTTGGGAAAAACTGGATGAACCTGTTCTTAAAAAATCGTCATATCTAATTGATCTTTTCCACAAGCTTGAATGCCAAACCCAGGAGAAAGACTCTCTGAGGGATGATCCTTTGAAAGGGAGGGTAGGTGATCAGCAAAATGAGATTTTTACTCTCACAGAGCAACCTAATGAACTCAAAGGAGGTTCTTTGTTTCCCCATCAGCTTGAAGCATTGAATTGGTTGCGTAAGTGCTGGCATAGATCAAAGAATGTGATACTAGCTGATGAGATGGGTCTTGGGAAGACGGTATCTGCATGTGCTTTTATTTCTTCATTGTACTTCGAGTTCAAAGCTTGCAAGCCTTGTTTAGTCTTAGTTCCACTTTCCACTATGCCTAACTGGCTTGCTGAATTTGCACTGTGGGCTCCTGATGTGAATGTTGTGGAGTATCACGGGTGTGCTAAAGCAAGAGGCATTATTCGCCAGTATGAATGGCATGCGAGTCATCCAAATGGACCAAATAAGAAAACTTTGTCTTTCAAATTTAATGTTCTTTTAACCACTTATGAAATGGTTCTTGCTGATTCCTCTTACTTGCGTGGAGTTCCTTGGGAAGTTCTTGTGGTTGATGAGGGTCACCGTCTGAAGAATTCTGAAAGTAAGCTATTCAGCTTGCTCAATACATTTTCTTTCCAGCATCGTGTTCTGTTGACCGGTACCCCTCTTCAGAATAATATTGGTGAGATGTACAATTTGCTGAACTTTTTGCAGCCAACTTCATTCCCTTCTCTATCTTCGTTTGAGGAGAAATTTAATGATCTTACAACTACTGAGAAAGTAGAGGAATTGAAGAAACTCGTTGCTCCACATATGCTTCGTAGGCTCAAAAAGGATGCCATGCAAAATATTCCTCCCAAGACAGAAAGAATGGTTCCTGTTGAATTGTCTTCTATCCAAGCTGAATACTACCGGGCAATGCTTACTAAAAATTATCAGCTATTAAGGAATATTGGAAAAGGGGTTCCACAGCAATCAATGCTAAACATTGTGATGCAGCTTAGAAAGATTTGCAATCATCCTTATCTGATTCCTGGCACTGAACCTGATTCAGGTTCAGTAGAATTTTTACATGAAATGCGGATAAAAGCTTCAGCCAAACTGACCCTGCTGCATTCCATGCTAAAGATGTTATATAAGGATGGTCATAGAGTTCTTATTTTTTCACAGATGACTAAGCTTCTTGATATCCTTGAGGATTATTTGACCATAGAATTTGGGCCTAAAACATTTGAGAGAGTGGATGGTTCTGTATCAGTTACTGATCGCCAGGCAGCAATTACTCGTTTTAACCAAGATAAAAGTCGATTTGTCTTCTTGCTATCAACTCGCTCTTGTGGTCTTGGGATAAATTTAGCAACAGCTGACACAGTTATAATTTATGATTCTGATTTCAACCCACATGCTGATATCCAAGCTATGAATCGGGCACATCGAATTGGACAGTCAAATAGACTTCTGGTGTACAGGCTTGTTGTCCGTGCCAGTGTTGAGGAGCGCATCTTGCAGCTTGCGAAAAAGAAATTGATGCTTGATCAGCTGTTTGTGAACAAGTCTGGATCACAGAAGGAAGTTGAAGATATTCTACGATGGGGAACAGAAGAACTTTTCAATGATTCTTCTAGCACGAATGGTAAAGAAATTTGCGATAGTAGCAATAACAAGGATGATATATTAGCAGATTTAGAGCAAAAGCAGAGGAAGAGGGGTGGTGGCCTTGGGGATGTTTACAAGGATAAATGTACAGATGGTGGCAACAAGATTTTGTGGGATGATAATGCTATCTTAAAATTGCTTGACCGGTCAAACCTGCAGTCTGGAACAACTGATGTTGCTGAAGGGGATTTTGACAATGATATGCTCGGTTCAGTGAAGGTAATGAATTGTAATCTCAATGTACACGATTGATTTCCATATTATTCTGTTCATTTAATCGTAAGAAACCTCTTTTTGCCATTGCATTGGAAGTAAGCAATTGTTCCCCCTTATCCATATGTTTACACATCATATGTCCGTTGAATTGTTCCTTTTGTGCTGCTTGCATGTGCAAGCCTTCTATTCAGTTTTTCTCATGTGTATCCTGGGGTTGTATTTTGAGTTAATGATTTCTCTAAGACCTGAAGAAATGAAGATTTGTAATTTTGGTTAAAAATTATTGTTTTGTTTCAGCAGCCTTTGGAGTGGAATGATGAAACAATGGAGGAGCATGGTGGAGGTGAATCACCTTCTCTTGTGCCTGATGATATTTCTGGACAAAATGCTGAAAGAAAGGAGGACAATGTTCTCAGTGGTAATGAAGAAAATGAATGGGACAGGCTTTTACGTGTACGGTAAGCAATTGTAACACGTACTCGAAATTACTCTCAACCATTCCATGCTTTAAGCTGCGAGTAAGAATTTTATATGTTATTTTTCACATTTCTGCAACAACAGATGATTTTGGTTGGCTTGTGATGTGTTTCTTGCTGCAACTCTTGACTTTGATGGCCTCCATTATAGATTAGTTGTATGGGGTTTAAGGTTGGAACAAGGATGCAATTTAGGAAGTCCAAATTGTATTTTATTCACTTGTTCTAAACATAAAGGTTTTTGCACGTATCCTTAAAGTCTCAAACTTTGGTTGGATGAGACTGGCTGCTAGATGCAATTAATTGATAACTGATTCTGCTTTTGCCTAGATTTATGCTATGTAAGTTTAAATTTTATCTTACGTGATCTTCCGGGCTTTAGATGGGAGAAATATCAAAATGAGGAGGAAGCTACTCTTGGCCGGGGCAAGCGCCTGAGAAAAGCTGTTTCGTATAGAGAAGCATATACACCATACCCAAGTGAAACATTGAGTGAGGTACTTCTATCTTCTAAGAGCGATTTTTGTCACCGGGTTAAGGTGGAGTCTGCTTCTAATCAATTATATTGCTATTGGATATTATTTTTCATTACCTCACATGTTGAGTATTCCCATGTTTACTTAAATTACATCTTGGATCATTCACTTCCGTGATTCCATTCTACTTCTCACTTGGTTGCTTTTATCGTGAAAAACTCTTCCATAGTTTGGGTTAAGTATCAGAACAAAACTTGTGATTTATTCTCTTTGAATGTGTCTGGGTTTGCCAAATCCATACTTCTTTCTCTCTATCTATCTTATCTATTAAACTTTTGGCAATGAAACTTTGAGCTGTTGCTACTCGCTTTCCTTCTTGTATGAACTTACAACGGGAAGGTTGTGATTCTACTTCATTGAGAAGATGGAATTTTTAGTTCTGCTGCCTATATATTTATTCAATATTCTTGTGGCGCTGACGGTAATATGACAAGTATCTCATGATTCACTTGGTTCTAATCACTTCAATTTTTGCCTTGCCCAGTCAATTAGACTATCCACTTCAACTTTCTCCCTCTCATATGCATGCTTCTTGCAGCTTTATAACACTGTAGTAGTCCTATCTTAATGTCTTAAAAGTTATAGCATTTAACTGCTTGGTTGATGTCATTTATGGGTTTTCAATTGATAATCTGCTGACAGAGTGGTGGTGAAGATGACAAGGAACCTGAACCAGAGCCAGAGCGGGAATATACTCCAGCTGGACGAGCATTTAAAGCAAAGTAGTAAGTCACATTCTTTTCCAATAATTTACAATGTGATAAATCTTCTGAGATGCCACATAAGCAGTTTTTGGAGTATATATTACCTGTAACCATTAAAATGCAGTGATTAATACAAGACGAAGGTTGTTTGGGTATAAAATTCTAGGATGATATGAATGGTGAAGTGTTGCAAAGTAGGACAATGGATTCAGCTTCTTTCTTTCTCTTTGTAACCATTAGGTCATCTGACAGCATGAAATAATAATTTGTCAGGTCTGTCTACATTGGATTTTGAAATATGTACTCCGTTTTTCTTAAGTGTAAATAGTTAAGTTTAAGACCTTCACAAAAGCCTAAATGCAGAAAAAAATGTAGGGGCTTCAATTTCTTGAATCATGGAGGGAAGAAGTTGCAATATGCTTGGCTAGAAGGGGCATTTAAACTTGTTGTTTCTAACATTTATTACTTGGATGCATCAAATTTTACTTTCTTTGGACAGTGCTAAGCTACGTGCCAGACAAAAAGAACGTCTTGCACACCGGAATTTGGTAGAGGAATCTAATCCTGGTGAGGAATTGCCTGTATCTGAAACCCTCCCTCAATGCTCTCCAGAGGATGATAAACGTGGGGATCAACCAACGGAATCATCTGCGCAGATTAGTAGGAAGTCTTTGGTAATCTACTTGGATGATAACAAGTTCACTCAAGCATCTGATGCGAAGAGCAAGATGGACTCTAGTTTAAGGCTGGGCCGCCTGTCAAAGCACAAATTAAACAGTCATTTGGATCTTGCCATAAATTCACTTGGCCATCCTTCTCCCCACATAAACTTTCCTGGCCATCAAACTCAGGGTTCAGGCTACACAAACTCCTTGCCTGCAAGCAATTTGTTACCAGTACTGGGATTGTGTGCTCCTAATGCTAATCACTTACAGCATTCATACAGAAATTTCGCAAGACCTAGTGGCAGACAAATAAAACCAGGAATGGGACAGGAGTTTCCATTTAGCTTACCTCCTTGCCCTGGAACTTCAACTGCGATGGATTTAAGGCGACAGGAAATTAACCTGGACAAACAGAGACTGCAAGATGCATCAATAGAAGTCCTGCAGCAGCGTCTTAAAAATAGCTTGTCAGATGCTTTGCTTCCATTTAGTCCAGTATGTTCAGATTCCTCTCCCTCTGCAATATACAAATACTCAGATGGACACTGCCTGTGGTCTAAACAGAATATTTTTGCCATGCATATATATCTTTGTTATTTCATGCTTGATGTCTTTTGTTCATTTATATGCTCCCTGTCTCCTTTTTGTATTAAATGATGCAGTGTCCTCCATTAGCTCAACAGAGGAAGTGTTCTGACCGTTTGGAAGGTTCCGGTTCTTCTTTGGCTGATTTCCAGGAAAAGATGTTACTGCCAAGTCTGCCCTTTGAAGAAAAGATGCTGCCTAGATTCTCAGTTCCCGCTGATAGCATGCCTACTTCACAACATGATTTTCTATCTAGCTTATCTCTGGGAAGCAGAACAGAAGCTGCAAACGACACTGTTCGGGACCTTCCAGCAATGCCACTGTTACCCAACTTGAAATTTTCTGCTCAAGATATGACAAAATATAATATGTTGGAAAGAGAGGTAACACCAACCTTGGGGTTGGGTCATATGCCATCCACTTTTCCATCATTTCCTGAAAACCACAGGAAGGTGTTGGAGAACATAATGATGAGAACAGGATCTGGCTCAAGTCACTTGCATAGAAAGAAAACAAAAATGGATGGCTGGTCTGAAGATGAACTTGATTTTCTTTGGATTGGTGTCCGTAGACATGGTCGTGGTAGTTGGGATGCTATGCTCAGAGATCCCAGGTTAAAATTCTCGAAGTATAAATCCGTGGAGGATTTGGCAGCTAGGTGGGAAGAGGAACAACTCAAGATCTTGGATGGCCCAAGTTTCTCATTGCCAAAGCCGGTGAAGCCAGGAAAAACTTCTAAAGCATCCTTGTTCCCAAATATTCCTGAGGGAATGATGTCACGGGCATTGCATGGAAGTAGACTTGTTGCATCACCTAACTTGCAGCCGCATCTAACTGATATGAAATTGGGCTTTGGTGACCCGTCTTCAAGCCTACCTCACTTTGATCCACAAGATAAACTTGATTTGCCGTATGAACACTTTGGACCATTTCCATCTTGGAACCCTGATAAGTTTCGGGAAATTTTGGTTGGAGATTCTTCTGCTGGACCTTCAAATATATCAGCTGAAAAGCCATTTCTTCTCAATACTCTTGGAGCAAGCAACTTGGGGTCACAGAGTTTGAATTGCTCAAGCAGCTTAGATTTACAACGGAGAGAGGAGGAACTCGGCACCATGAAGTATGGGAAATTGCCTAGTCTTCTGGATCAATCGTTGCATATGCTGCGCAGTTCCCAACACACTCTGGGAAGCAGTGGATCCAACGGTCCAGCGCTGTTTGTGGACCTGGATAAAGGGTTAAATTTTCCTCATTTAAAGGGGAAAGAAGTAGCTGGAAACAGTTCTAGGAACAATCTACCCCATTGGCTTAGGGAGGCTGTAAATGCTCCTTGCAAACCACCGGAACCTGAACTGCCACCCACTGTATCGGCCATAGCTCACTCAGTTCGCATACTATATGGAGAAGACAAACCAACTATTCCACCATTTGTTATACCAGCCCCCCCTCCTAGCCAACCAAAAGATCCTAGGCATATTCTGAAGAAAAAAAAGCGAAGGTCACAAGTATTTAAGGTCCCGTCTGATATTTTGAGGAATAGCCAGAACTTTACGAGTGTTTGCACCGATGTTGGTTCAACCTCTGCCCCACCAGAAATGCCTTTACAACCACAACAGCTGCTGATTCCTGGATCCTCGGGGCTTGCGGAGAACCAATATGACCTGAACCCACCTCCTCACAGTACCAGCATGGTTAATTCATTCACACCAGCTGCTTGTTTAAGCCCACCTAAGAAAACAACCATGGGATTATCTCCATCTCCTGAGGTGCTTCAATTAGTAGCATCTTGTGTTGCTCCAGGTCCAACCTTTCCATCTTGTTCCGGCACAACAAGCTCAAGTTTGCTAGATAGTAAGTTACCATTGCCAAAGTCTACGGATCAAATTGGATTTTCAGATTCACACGGAAGTTTGGAGAAATCCAAGGATGCACCGAGCTTGCCCCTCGATGTACAAAGCGTGCATCCAGTGGAGGAACATGATCAACCTGATGATAGTGGTGATTCAAGCAAGACTCACTCGGATCCTTTTCGAGCCGAGCAGCTTGGTGTAGAAGAGATATCATCAGAAGGAACAGTGTCGGATCATCCTGCAAGTGACCCATGAGCCATAGCTAAGGCATTGTAGTTGAACTTAGCACATTGAAATTCTTTGTGTTATTTGAGCCCAGGCGCTTGAGTTATTGCTCGAATTTTTTGTAGGCATCATATACTGAGTGATAAGTAGAATATATGGGATAGCTTAGGACATCTGGTGTAAAGTAATTGTAAGAGAAAATGAATATATATTGTTTCCCCTGCTTGGCATTCTCTTCTTTAGTTGCCTTGCATTCAATCGAAAGGAAAAATCCCTCTTACTATTTTTCAATCAAAGTAATGAAATCTTGTAATCTCATGGATCACAGTTTCACATTAAACTTGAGGAGCTTGTGTTTACCTTCTCTAACCCGTCAATTTTTTTACTTGTTTCAATTTCCTGGTTTTTACAACAAAAAAATTTAGTTCCTTCTATATATTATCATTTGAATGCCTATCAGAAACTGTGAATAGGGTGATATTACTGTGTAAGTGCATTTGGGGTGTTGCCAGTAATGGTTTTACAGATCAGGCATGAGCACAAGTAGTGTTACAAAACCATCAGTTGCTAAACTTTATCTGGTTTTCTCCAAATCACTTCATAAGCAAAAACTGAACAGTTGAAGTATAATCAGTTCTTTCTCATTAGTTGTGAAGAAAGATTGGATCTTTCCACAATCTCATCTAATGTATTTTCACTAGAATACATTAACTAAAAGAACAAATAAGTCTGAACACAAATCAGTTCTGTGGTTGCCCACAAATCCTGAAGAGAGAGCACAAAAATAGTTGCATTCTTCCCTAGTCTGCTTGAAGCAATTTAGTTTGTAGTGATGGAATTAAACCCATAAATGAACTCCCAAGTAAGTTAACAAAGAAAGAAGTTAGACTACTCTCTGCCATCAATTCAAGCAAGAATAAGTGTGTACAGGAGACCTTAGCCAGTCCATAAAACTCACATAAGGTGGCTAGTAATGATTATGATCAATTGGTTTTTAAGGCACTCATGAGCGTTGAATGGTTATCTAAGTAGTAAGTAACGAGTAAAAGGAGTGTTAAAAGTTTCTGACACAAGCTACATATCATTCATTCATGCATGTAGCTGCAATAGCTTGCTCTTTGGATCTTCAGAATGGTAAGAATGATTGAGTTGGTCTTCTCCAGGAAACACAGGCTTTGAGATTCTTGAATATGGAGATAGAATCTCTAAGCTGTTTCCTAACTGGGAACAGAAAGAATGATAATGTGGTGCTTCAACTTCTATACTAACCAAAAAAAAAAAAAACAACTTATGCAGAGGCTCAAGCCATTCTTGCAAGCCTCAAGTTAGAAGCTTCTGCATTTTCCTTTCCTTTATTCTCATGCTGCTTTAGCTTCTGTAGTTCTTCTTATCCCACCTAGTCGTTCTCTCTGGACTCTTATTTCAGCTGACATCGAATGGTCATTATACCAAGAAAAGGAAAAGAAAAAGAAGCAAAAAGTAGTGTTAGTGTATAAAGCAAAAAGTGGTATCAGGGCCACCAGGTTCGACCTGGTTTGCCCAATGTTGCAAGTTCAAATCTCCCAATAACACCAAATCTTAAATATACCCGCCCGCTTCAAAGCCTACATTATCATATTAGGATTGGACTTACGCAAGCGGCCGCATCTCGTTATCATGTGACCAAATCCTAAATATACCCCCCGCTTCAAAGCCTACATTATGAAATTGGGATTGGACTTACGCAAGCGGCAGCATCCCGTTATCATGTGACCAAATCCTAAATATACCTCCCTCTTCAAAGCCCACATTATCAAACTAGGATTGGACTTACGCAAGTGGCCGCATCCCATTATTATTCGGGGATTCGAACTCGCGACGTTGAACAAACCCAGGTTAAACCTGGTGGCTCTGATACCACTGAGCTCCCCCAATAAGACCTTACAAAGGGAGCTGAAACTAAATCGTAAATATGATAATTGATTAAGAAGAGAAATGATTACTATTAATATTGATAGTGATTGTTTTGTTATTAGAAATAAAAATTTGTAAAAAATTTATTTTACATCAAATTTTAATATGTTTTAATTAATTATATTTAATTGCTAAAAATATAATTAATTAATTATATTGTTAGAAAAATAACTAATTTAATAATTAATCAGTTTATTTTTGTAAAATAAATCAATTATTTTTATTTAACAATATCTTTTTAATTAAACTTTAAATTATTCGATAAGTAAGGATAATATAATTTTATTTAATATTTAGTTAGTTTTATGACGATCTAACACTAGTTGAACCTTTTAAACCTTAAACCTCCTGTCTTACCAATTTAATTTCCAGTTCAATTTTTAAAATTTCGGAAATCCTTATTAATGTTATATATATTCTTTTATTTTATTTTATTTATATTTATTTTCATTAAATATAAATTAAATTGAACTAACAGCCCAATTAAATTAATTATAATATATACAACAAAAATTTTCTTCCGTTAAGGGATTATTCAGTAGTACAAGCTAAAATTTAAAATTTTATTTTAGAGGAAATTTTATCATGCTGACGACATCGTTTTGAATTGTTAATTATGGTTTATTCAGTTTCATTAAATGGGTAGATACAGCATCGGACTATCTCAGCTCTAGCGATAAGGGCTTAGGGTTTTGCTTCCAATTGGATCTTTGATTTGGGCTCTCACGGAGTTACCGCGAGTATCGTCGCGAGTACAGCATTCATTTCTCTTGCGGTGATCACCAACTCGCAAAGTCACAATCTTGTCTACTCGCCTCCTCTGTTTATGGCGCTTACGATCTGTCCTTGTACTTGCAGTCTTCTTTCTGAGTCTATTTTACTTACGACTACAGCTTCTGTCTTTCAATAGAATTCTCTGTTTTTTGAAGTTTTGCTTAGTTTAATTTGTGTTTGTGCCATTTTTTCCCGAGTGTGGACTGTCATACATTTATGTTCTCCTTCTTTCTGTGCATGATTATAAGTCTGAAAAGTTGATTGCATCAGAAATTTTCATTTTGTTATGATGTTTTGCAAGTAGTACGTCTCACTGTTGGTTAATGGAAGTTGTGAAACTTCATAAATTAGCTATGATCAAAACTATTATATATCAAAATTTTCAATTGGAGATATAAAATTAGAGTTGAATGGCCTTTAGAACAAAATCTGTAAGTGAGATATTCTCTTCGAGAGGTTCTGATGAGTAGAGAATATCTCTGACAAGAATAACATTTCTCTGTCGATAAAAAAGTTTTAAGTAGAATGGAGGTGTTTTTGTTGTTGCCTGAATACCTTGGGCCATTTCGCTTTGGCATTAGTTATACAGAAAGGTTGGCTTCTTGTGATTTCTGATCTCAGGCTTGCTTATGAAAGTCAAATTTAGTAAGACAGAAAGTTTTTGAATGCTTATCTTTAACTTGCTTATAATGCTGCTGTTTGTGATGCTGTATCGTCTTGTCACCCTTGATAAGTAGCATTTTACAGTCTTGAGTTTTCTGCTTTTATGGTTTTCTTGATGGGAAATTTTTTACCTTTTTCTTATGCAGAAGTAGTGACTGTGTTTAGGAAGCATCTGTCTTCCATGATGATTGACCTAGAACAGCCCTCAGGAGAATGGCATAAGGAAGATAGTAGGCTTGATGTATTTGTTAATATGACAGATGGTGATCAAGGGCGGAATAGAGATGCGTTAATTGTGGAATCTTCTAGGACTAGTGGGCATGATAAGGAAAATGCTGGACCTATTGTTTGTGGAAGGGTATCAGGTGATAGAAATAAAGAGCATACAGGAGATATGTTTAACTCAAGTTCGGTGAATTGTTTAGATCCTTGTGATGGAATGGAATTTGAATCAAAGGAAGAGGCTTTTATGTTCTACAAAGAGTATGCCAAGTCTGTGGGATTTGCAGCCATAATCAAAGCCAGTCGTCGATCAAGGATATCAGGAAAATTTATTGATGCCAAATTTGTTTGCACCAGATATGGAAGCAAGCCAGAAGCTAGTTCGACTGACTTGCCACAGCCTGTTTTAAATGTTGATGGTACAACAAGCATTGCTGTCAAGAGAAAACGAGGTAGAACAGGTCATTCTTGGTTAAAAACAGATTGCAAAGCTTGTATGCATATTAAAAGAAGGCAGCAAGACGGAAGATGGGTGGTACAAAGTTTTGTTAAGGAGCATAATCATGAAAATTTTCCAGATCAGGCATATCACTTTCCTACTGATAGGGCCTCAGATCTATGTAACAATGCTGGTTCCCTACATGGTATCAGTGCAAGAACAAAAGAAGTGGCTGTTTCAATGTCTAAGCAATCAGGAGGGCGAAAGAAGAATGAGAGCCAGAAAGCAGGTGTAACAAATCAAACAAGGCATTTGGCTTTAGATGATGGGGATGCTGAACTTATGTTCAATCATTTTATGTCTATGCAGGATGACAACCCAAACTTCTTTTATGCAATAGATTTGAATGAAGAACAACGTTTGAAAAATGTTTTCTGGATTGATGCCAAAGGTAAGCTAGACTTCAGCTACTTTGGTGATGTTGTGTTCTTTGACACCATGTATATCAAGAATGAATACAAGCTTCCATTTGCTCCCTTTGTTGGTGTAAACCATCATTTTCAGTTTATATTGCTTGGAAGTGCTTTAATTGCTGATCAGATGAAATCAACATATGCTTGGGTGATGCAAGCATGGCTAAGGGCTATGAATGGTCATGCTCCAAGAGTGATACTTACTGATGATGACAGGACCCTGAAAGAAGCCATTGCAGAGGTCTTTCCAAATTCACGCCATTGTTATTGCTTGTGGCACATATTGGCCAAGATTCCTGAAAAGCTCTGTTATGTGCTGAGGCAGCATGATAATTTTATGAATAAATTTAACAAGTGTATATTTGAGTCTAGGACAAATGAAAAGTTTGAAAAGAGGTGGTGGAAAATAGTTGATAGTTTCAATCTCAGGAATGATGAATGGTTTCAGTCTTTGTATGAAGATCGTCATAAATGGATACCAACATATATGTCAGATAACTTTTTGGCTGGAATGTCTACAACTCAACGGTCAGAAAGCATTCATTCATTTTTGGACAAATATATTCAAAGAAGAACCTCATTGAAGGAGTTCTTAGAACAATACAAGGCTATTCTTAGAGAGAAATTTGAAGAGGAAGCAAAAGCAGATTTTGAAACTTGTTATAAACAACCAGGACTGAAATCTCCATCACCCTTTGGGAAACAAATGGCGACATTGTATACACATGCAATATTTAAGAAATTCCAGGTTGAAGTTTTGGGTGTTGTTGCTTGTCACCCTAGAAAAGAAAGTGAAGATGGAGAGTCAAAAGTTTTCAAGGTTCAAGACTTTGAAGATAATCATGATTTTCTTGTGGTCTGGAATGAAAGAACATCATATTTCTCTTGTTCATGCCGGTTATTTGAGTTCAATGGTTTTCTTTGCAGACATGTGTTGATTGTTATGCAAATGTCTGGGCTTCACAGCATTCCACCTCAATATATATTGAAACGCTGGACAAAGGATGCAAAGAGCAGACAAAGGACAAGTGAGAAATTGAATAGGTTTCAGTCCAGTGTTCAACGATATAATGATCTATGTCAAAGGGCCATCAGATTGGGTGATGAAGGCTCTTTATCCCAAGAGAGTTATTGTATTGCATTCAATGCACTAGAAGAAGCTTTGAGAAAATGTGAGGGTGTCAATAAATCGATTTGGAGTGCAGTAGAAACACCCTCACCCTCTTCTAATACTCCTCATGACTCTGAAGAAGCAAATCAAGCTAATGGTGCAGTCAATACGGACAAAAAAAACAGTATATCAAACAAAAGACAGGTCAGATACATAATTGGTGATTTTTTGCCTTCAGTTTGTGACAAAATTGCTCACAATGATACACTCTGTACATTGTTTAGGTATATACAGAGCCTGAGTTCATAACCATTGGGATGCACAACAGTTGGCAACAAATGGTTCGCTATGCTCTATTTTATTTGCTAAGTTGGATGCATTGTTAAATCTTAATGCAATGAAATGTCATCGCTTAAATATCATAGAGAGTCTCAGATCTAAAAATATCAGCCTCTTCACTCTTCCATGTGAATGCAGAAGAGCATGCAGTGGAGGGTATAATATAGTCTCCAACTGAATATATTGAAGATAGAGTTCTTGTTGTATTCAAACTATTCTGTTACTAACTGAATGATGTTGGTTGTTGCAACTTTGAAGTTTCCTGAGAAAGTTTATCGCAGGAACAATTGCACTCAAGGGCCTCAACATTTGATGGATACTTTGTCCCTCAAATTGTGCATGGAATGGTATGTGGTTTCTCCCTCAAAAGTTACCGTGAGAAGTTGAACTACTTCTGAGAATTTTATGTATGAACTACTTTTGAGAATTTTATGTATTTAAATTCAGAATTTTTAAGTAAACATCCGCTTTTGGGTTCCTTGTATATCATATAGGTGCATTTAAACTCCGTAGCTTCCAACTGCGACGACTACTATGGCAATCAACATGGCATGCAAGAGCTGGTAAAATTATCTGAAATTGACGAGTGTATTTGGCATGGCTATTTACCATTAGTACATATAGGTCTCAATCGTGCTTTTTCCCCAACCACAGGGACAATTGAACTCCACAGCATCTAACTTGACTCAACAAAGGGTGCAAGGGATGGTACGCCATTCTGCTAATAAAATTCATTTGCACAGTAAAAAGATGACAAGAAGGTGGTTCTGATGATTATTCTGTGGGCTGTATTTGTTCTTACTTTGCACATGGTACCAGAAGGGAAAAACCAAATGGTCAGCTCGTCATTAAAGTTCTTAGTAATTTGCCAACTCCATGCTTGCAGGGCCAATTACATTTCAGACCATCGAGTATTACAAGTTGTTTCGAAATCCAAGGCAATATACCAGAAATGGTATAGTAGGTTCTTGTGCAGTATCAGCCACTCCAGTTGCTGTAAACTATTGCTTATATTGTTAATATGATTCAATTTCAGGATCAATCAAATGTTGGCCCTTCACATTTGCATGGAATGACCTCAAAACATTTGCATCCGAAACACCTATCTTCTTAGCTGCTTTGGTGATATGGCAAGTCCCTAACAAAGGTAATCTCCTTTTACTTTTTTTCTCGTGTGATGAATTCAAGAATCAGGAGTTTGTAATGACTGAACATTGGAAACACTGCAAGTGTATTCTTTTCTTTTACTTGACAGATTAGGATTAACTTGAACGAAAATGGATCACAAACGATTGGCATCCTCTGTTTGTCCCCTTGTATGTGCCTCCTTTACAACTCAAAGCAGAGAAACCTGGAAAATGCAGTGGGGCATTTACTGCATTTTTGGTTTGTCCTTCAAAATACTACTTGTGCTATTTTATAACTTGTAATGCAGATAGTTGAAGTTGTAATTTTGTTATTCAATAATAATACCCTATTTATGTATATCCAGGACAGTACCATACTGAATTAATTCTTTAGTTTATTACATGTTTAGCAGGTTTATTTAATATAGGTCAAATGTCTTAATGACATTCTAATATCTTTTAAAGGGTTCAAGTATTTTTCGTTATTTATAGTACCAATTATCATTAATTCAACTTTTTAACGAGCAAAATAGTTTTCTTTTTTAATCTTATTTTAAAATTGTCAATTTTACTCAATTTTTACTGTGTATCATTTTTATAAGAATTTAATATTGATTGAACGTTTAAATATTAAATTGCTCGTCGTACAACTTTAATTTTTACTCTAATTTTTAAAAATATTAAAAATTGTCACATATTTATAATACTTGTTAGCAACCCTTTCGTGTTAAATGTAATTCAATACGTGTTGTCACGTATCTAATAATCATTTGTATAATAGTTTGTCTTAAGATAAATTGACTAAGATTATTATAATTTAATCTCAAAAAAGTTGAAGGTGATGAGATAAATGAATAAGTTTGGTTAAGATTATTTTTATTTTTATTTTTATTTTTATTTTCTTTTATTCATTTATGTAAGTCATTTAGTATAATCTTCCTACTATTTTAAATAATACGATATATATAACAAAACATAATGTATAAAAATAGTTTCAACGGTGTAAGGAAAACAATATATATATACATATATAAAGAAGTTTCTATGTAAGTAAATGTATAACTTACGAGCTGTATGAAAATCTTTGAATTGAATTCATTAACAAATTGGATTCAATTATATTAATGAGATTGAATTAAATTCAATTTATACTGTTTGGAGCAAACTCTGTAATATTAGAATTGAATTCAATTACACTGTTTGAAACACAATCAAAATGAATTCAATTATTTCATATC
>JAOSBM010000003.1:29459285-29472118 GCA_027568955.1 Erythroxylum tenue
AGAAGCGTTAAGCAAACAGTGAACAGACTATAGGAGGCCTCCTATCTTGTAGAGGCTCCGAGAGAGAGATGTTGTTGAAAAGATGGTTGAAGGACACCTCGTCAACAATGATGGAGACTTTTTTTTTAATTTAATTTTATTTACCGACGGAAAATAATTCCGTCGGTAAAATGATGGATATTTACAGACGGAAAATAATTCCGTCGGTAAATTTACCGACAGCCGTTTTAACGACGTTTTGTTCCTTTGGTAATTTCCGTCGCTATTTTACATTACCGACGGAATTCAAATGTTTTTCGTCGGTAATTTCTGTCGCTAAACGTCATATTTCTTGTAGTGTTTATTTTTGGCTCATTAAAATAATTGTACATGCATTTATTGACATTTTTTGGGTATAATTGATTTATAAATGCGATTAAAATGTGAATTGTAGATTATTTGTGTTGAAAATTTATTTGGAGAGTATTATGATTATTTCGAAATTTTTAGTGAATTTTAGAAATTTTTCAAAAATTTGGGGTATCTTGGACTAGAAAAAATAGACAAATGGGAGTGTGACACGTGGCAACCTCACATGCATGACAAATGAATTACATGCATAGGTGCCACGTGTATGTTAAAAAAAAAAGAAGAGAAGAAGAACAAGTCTCCAGCTCTCTCTCGGTGTTCTTCACTGAACATCATCACACTCTCTTCTTGATCAACCATCACCGAATCACTACCTATATCTGGTTGTATAGTGGGCAGTCTAATTACTGCTTTGCTCTCTTGATTTTAGTTCCACTAAAACTAGATCTTCTTCTTTCATCCACCGAAACCTGTTCTTCTCTTATTGCTGAAATTTTTCTGAAATCAAGTAAGTTGTGTTTTCAGATTTACTGGATATTGTAAATGGTTTTGATGATGTTTTAATGCTTGGAAATGAATTCATACATGAGGTGTGTAAGAAGGATAGCTTCAGTGATATTAAGAATGAGTTAAATGAGAATTTAGTAAAGTTGAAATGTGCAAAAAGTGTGTGTTGAAGTGTGAGAATCTGAGTTCAATATGAATTTAAAGAGTAGGCCACTGTAGAAACTGGACTTAGGTTCTATGTTTTTGGATCGTAAATTGATGCTGAAAAAAATACAGAAAATGAAACAAGTGCAGAAATTTTGCAGGAAAACCATATGTGAAATTTGATTGTGATGTTGTATGTGATCTTGAATTTTGAGAGGTTTTGATATTAAGTTGAGTTGAAATGGGAGTTGAAACGAAGAGATAAATGTGAGAGTATAAATTAGAGATGATGGGGGAAGCGGAAGAGAGGAAGAAGAGTGAAGAAATCTACAGTTTACGGTGAAGAAGAAGAAAACCTGTGTTTTGTTAATCTAGAGAGAGAAGAGAAGAGGAGTTGTACCAAAGGTTTACTAAAGAGAGACTGTTTTGAACATCTTTCTTTCATTTTGTTATAACTTTGTCTCCCGACATCCAAATGATTTGAAAATTGAACCAATACACTCCTAAGACATTGTTTTTCCTCTTCATAAAAATTTAGAGCCATCTGAATTGATTTGAAAAATATTGATTGGATGAAAGTGAGGAAGTCTGCTGGAATATATGAACTGGAATATTTTAATTGAACATGCTTAAGTATTGTGATTGAAATAATTAAATCTTTAATCAATTCGCAGACTATCCTCAAATTAATTTTTCCGCACAAGTGAATAACAAATCACAACTGCAAAATAATGAAAAACACCGACGTTTGGTAACGTAGTTCGGCACACCTTGCCTACGTCTGCGGGGCCCTCACCCAGATTAAATTCTTTCACTGTAGTTCACAAAAAATTACACCAGATTGATCTACCCCGTAAGACCCAATCTATGTAACCGACCCACAACTTAACTACCTGTGAAAGATCTTCACGCCCAATAACACGACCGACTCTTGTCAACCTCGTCAGAGGATTTTCCAAACAATTTCTACTCAAGAACAAAGACAAATAAAATCAAAAAAGCAATAATTTCAAGTATGAAATTATTCATCAAGACAACCAAATAGCAGCACCGATAGTATGTGTACGCATCTGAGAAGAAAGCTTCAAAGTGCTGCAAACGTCAACTTAGAATTTAACAAAAACAGCATCTGCGCATGGTGCTTGGACAGCTCATTAGAGATTATCAAAGTGTGATACTGCTGCTACAAAGAAACCCCCAAAAACAACTTAATCAAGAGATAGAAGAAAACCACGCAGCATCCAAAACTTCCAGTATTGAACTACTTGCCGAAGATAAATCTGATGATCCTCTACGGCTGCAAGAAGAAGACTTGACAAAAGACAACTTGATCAATAAATTGAAAAAGCAACAACACAGCCGTAGGTTTAGCAAATATCCAATCCAGATTTTTCATATCCCCAGATGATGCAACACAATACACCTTGCAAAAGAAAAATGCCCTACTACAAAAATCCACGTCAGCAAGCAATCCATCTTGGTCACGCAATCTACTAAAATTGCCTTGAACAAATCCTTTTCAAATAGGGATAATATCAACATCCGAAAATCAGGCCAATTGAGAATTTACTTCCAATTCTAATCCACTTTCCAATTTCAACAAAATACCCAATTACCTTCCAAAACACAACCACCACTTTAGGCATCTCTTCGAAAATTATTAAGGAAATTTTCATGTCCAATTAAAATGCCAAAAATAAAAATGGGATTTATTTAAAATAAATCCTAACAGTGATTATATCTTGATCTTTAGATTTCCAAATGAGTTGATTATTGATTCAAATTAAATTAGAGACATATGGATACAACTTTCTTGAAGAAGTTGAATTTTAATTCTTTCTCTAAGAATTTCAAAATTTGGCATGAAATTGAGTCTTGGCTTAGGGCCTTAGGCTGTAGCACTACCAGGGACAGAAATCATGTTTTGTTGTTATTGAATAAACTGTATTTATGTAGGCCGAATCAGACAAAGGTGTCTTCACAAAAGTTGTAGCTTATTCTCTTAGATTTCAATTGGTATAAAGTTTGTAATTTTTGGATATTGTAATTGAGAGATATGGGTTGTATAACTTTGAATACATGATAATGCACTAGCCAAAATTTCAAATGTACTCAGTCTGTAGTATTTTGAGCATAACTCATAGAATAATAAACCAAATTGTATGATCTTGGTGTCATTAGAAACTTAAGACATGGAAGAACAATCTTCTAGAAGGAATTGTTATCAAATTACTTCACTTTCCTGATGAGAATAATCATGCAAAGTGGACCCGAAGGTATGTTTTTAGACAAATCTGGATTGATCAATTGAGTATTGATTTATGAATGAGTTTTGTGATAAGAATATGATAAGGAACCCGAAATTGTCATGAAAATACATTATACGTATTCAAGATATATGAATGTGCATAAATGAATTCATAAATGTGCAAATAGTGATATGTGTATGTACTATGTGTTATAGAGGAGCATATTGAACGACAACATCCAGACATTGCCAGGACCTCAAGGCAATAGCTATCTGGAGCGTAATGTGAGCAACTTAGACGGTCTCACTTAATATTTGTTTGCTATAAATTCTTTACTGATTGTGGAATGAATTGCTTGTACTGATTCCGGACATGAAGATCCGAAGATTCTGATTGATGAATGTGATATTGAAGTGTTCCTTGAATGTGAATTTGGTCAAATATGTGTTATTCAACATGTTTGTTGAATTCCGGACTAAGTTCCGATGATATATGTATATAGGACTAAAAATGTGATTGAATGGGAATGATTGAAATTATAATTGATTGAATATGAATGTGATGCATTTCATACATGAATGCATGATCAGTTAAAGATAGTTGTGACACGAGTAGCCACCGAAAATGAGCTTAAAGATCTGGAATGTGGTATAGAGCTAAAGGCTCGATATATACAATGAGCCCTGTATCTGCAATAGGTAAGGGATAGTAACAATGAGTCTGGTATCCATAATAGATACGGGACAGTTTAGGCACTCAGTCACAATAACGAAATAATTGAAAGTGAGTCACATATGCATTATGTATACACATAATAAGCGTGATTGACTGATTGAATTGTAATGTGGACATGTAATTGAATGAGATTGGGTATGTGGAATAAATGTTATGTGGTGCAATTTGCAATATGAAAATATGTGAAATTATCTGATTATATGACTTGATATGTGGTATAAATTGAGTGAACCGTCCAGGATGGTTACATCATTGAGTTCGCAAAACTCATCAAAGTTGCAATGTTAACTTTTCAGGTTTGAGAAAGGACACTAGAGAAAGGGAGACTCTACAAGAAGATTGATTCTTGTATTTTGTGAAGCAATGACTTCTAGGTCGGTCAGCTGAAAC
Organism: Erythroxylum tenue; assembly: GCA_027568955.1. Taxonomy (NCBI): domain Eukaryota; kingdom Viridiplantae; phylum Streptophyta; class Magnoliopsida; order Malpighiales; family Erythroxylaceae; genus Erythroxylum; species Erythroxylum tenue. Next base: position 29,463,659 of record JAOSBM010000003.1, read on the forward strand.
TGACGAATTAGATAGAAGTTTTTGTAAAATTCCTCATGTAATATACTTAGTTTTGACATTGTATATATTCTAATGGTTTTGTAAATCACAATGTAAGTTTAGATTTTATGAAATGAAAGAGGAATTTAGTTTGATTTTTAAAATTTGTGACTTTATGTATATTAGATGATGCCATGATTAAGTTATACATGTGTTTGCTCTAACATGCCATTATTATAGGTTATATACTGGAATGTTCATAGGATATTCCGGTACATACTCTATGGTAGTGGGATGTTACAAAAAATCTTAGAAAAGGCTCTATAATCTTTAAAATTCTAAAAAGTCTCTTTTTAATTTCACTTTTTAAGAAAAATGCTTTTCTTGAACTTCAGTTAAAAAAATTACAAAGGAATACATGTAGTTTGAGTATCAAACATGTACTAATTAATTGTTATTTATACGATGATTCAACTCATAAGAATTTAGTTTGGTTATCATATTAGTTATATTTAATTAGTCTAAGTTTAATGTTCTTATTGTATCTGTTTAATTGTTATTTTTTAACTAAAATTTAAGAGAAAGGAATTTTTGAAAAAATTTAAAACTAAAACCAAAAATCTTTTCTAAGATTTCTTATAACCTTCATTGTGATTGTAAATATAAGAAACTTTAAGAATTTTCATGTAGAATGAAGATTAATGTGTAAAGGACTTCAACATCTGCATGAAGTGGCCGTCACTTCAGGTAGGAAAAGGACAAAGAGATGGTCAAACTATGACACTTCAGGTAGGAAAAGGACAAAGAGATGGTCAAACTATGACCGAACTGGCAAGTCATGTCTGATCTCATTGTCAATGTCTTTACATATACAGTAAATTTAAGTGAAACTCGGACATAAAAATACTAAAATTCCATATTTGTCCTAAATGTTTTGGCTTGGTCATATTATTTAACGATTAAAAATTTCAAAAAACTGTTAAATGTATTTCTTTTTTAATTTACTTTAATAATTTTTTATAGTTAAAAACTGATCAATTTATTAATTAATTGGTCAATTTTTATAAAAAATTCAAAAAACTGTTACTTGTCTTTTCTTTTTTAATTTACTTTAATAACCTTCGTGAGTAAAAACTGATCAATTTATTTAATTTGATCGATCAATTTTTATAAACTAAAATAACCTCAATTTTATAAATTAATCAATTTTTATAAACTAAAATAACCTAATTAATTTTTATTTAACATTTTTTTAAATTAAACCTTAAATTTTTTATAAGTAGGGACAATATTTTTCAATAATATTTCAAATTTTTTAATTTTATTTAAACTTTAATCGGTTTTACAACAGTCTAATACTGGCTGGACCTTTTAAACTGTAAAACTCTTGTCTTACCGGTTTAACTTTCAATTCGATTTTTAAAATATTGATATTAATTGATAAAATTAGGGTTTTATAGGAACATTAGATCCTTAATTCGATTTTTCATATTTAGATTGCCACCAAAATAATGAAATTTTTATTGCTTCAACATTTTCTAAAAACTCTTTTTTTTTTAATTTCTGAAAACATTTCTTTACACAATACTTCCGGGTCAAATTTCCACAATCTACTTTTTGCTTCTCGACGGTCAAAGTTTTTGTTTTTGTTTGTGCTTCTTATTTCAACATTAATTATCTTCTTGTAAATTTTTATGCAATATTATTTCTAGTCTGAAAACAAAAACACAAAATAAAAATAAAAAGCATGAGTAAAATAAAATATTAAAATTAAATATAATGTAAACCTTTTTTTCTTTTTCTTTCCCTGATTCAGAAATTGAGTACAATAGGAAGTTTATTTCACTTGCATACCCATATCACAGAGACTTCATATCTAAGAAGGACAAAGCTAATCTACATTGACTTAAGATACAACTGATACAATCAGAATGATTCATGGTCACCTGGTAAATATCAAGTATATTGAACTCTAGAAGAAATCTTCATCATCACCAGGAAAAGACTCTCCAGTAAGCTCGTGCAGACGAAAATCTTCCATGAATAACTCATCTAACACCTCGTGAAGGTTAGGAATGGAGTCAGTCTCACTCAACGTTGGAAAAAATTGACTATCGCGGCTAACAACAGTACTTTCCTTTGAAACCATGTACGACTGATCCTTAGTTTGGAGGCGTTGGTGGATTTCTTGCCAGGGTTGTTCTACTACGCGTGGCATTTGATCAGACTGCTGATGGTAATAGCCAACAGGGGCCATTACTTTTGATGAATCGCAATGATTCTGCACGCTACCGAGCTGAAAATTCAAGTTAAGAGGACCCTTTTGTCGGCTACCAAATGAGATGGCTCCATTGGGACAACCAGTGAACTGCTGCACCAAAGCTCTGAAATCGGAGGGTTTAGCTTTGAGAAGTGTTATTGGTGTCTTTTTAGAAGCTCTAGACCTTCTTCGGATTGGTTTATGTACATAACCAGCCTTGTGGTAGCTCATATGGTTAGTTGCTGCTGTAACAGAACTACTTGAGCTCAGACTATCTGCAGATCCAGTTGCAGCTACTCTTGTGTTCTCGAATGAAGAATATGTGGGATAATGTTCGTGAATGGTTTGTTCATAGATTTGCAGCCACTCACTTGAAATATCCACCATAATTATAGCTTGGAACTGATCTCTCTCGGTCTCAGCTTGTGTACGTTGGTATGGATAGAAACAAATCTATATATATATACATAGAGCTCCATCATATATAATAATCAGAAAGAAGTTGCACACTCTTGACTATTCCTATTGAGAAAATTTAATTTGAAGACTTGCTGTTTCCTGGAAGTTCGCATAAGTTTGTCAGCTTACAAAGATGACGTCATCATTTAAATGGTTACACACTTTGGATAATGTATTCGAGGATGTATGCAAGATGTATCTGTTATACTAGGTCAGAGAATTGCCCACCAAATAGTAAACAAACATCTAACATGCATGACAAAAGAATATTAGGTCAAGGGTTGAATATAAAAGAGAAAACGTGATATATGGATTAATTAATTTTTTAATTTAATCTTTAAATTTTGATATTTAATTTTGTAATTTTCAATTATTTAGAAAGGTTACTTTTTTATATTTCTATTAAAAAATTACAGTAAAACGCGTATGATATGAATAATACGTTCGTCAATCAAACGTTACGAACATGACAATTCTAATTAATTCTTAAATTCAATATGAACTAATTAAATTCAAATCTAACTAATAATTTAACATTTTTTCTTTAATTTTTCATGAAGTGATATGCAAAGTCTATTCTATAACATATATAATTCAAACTTCCTAAAAATCTCTATAATTATTTTTCATCAAATATTTGGTTAGAAAATTTATCATTAACTATTATTAATTATTAATTTGACTCAAATTTAATTAGTTTAATACGAGTTTAAAAGTTAGTTTGAGTTGGTATATCTTGCTATATTCATATCATATTGATCAAATTTTCATTTTCTAGTGAAAGTATTAAAAAAATTCTTCTAAACATAAATTTTTAAAATTAAACTACGAGTATTTTAATTTTTAAATTAAACTATAGGTAACTAATGTTTTAAAAATTGAATTAAAAGTTAAACCAATAAGACTAGAGGTTTTATCGGTATTAGATCGTTATAAAACTGATTGAAAATTAAATAAAAATAAAGAATTTGAAATATGATTGAAGGAAACTTTTCTTACTGATCGAAAATTTTGAATTTAATTAAAAAGGAAGACTATTAAATAAAAGTTAATTGGTTTATTTTAGTTTATACAACTAATTAATTTACGAAAATTAACTGATTAATTAATAAATTAATCGGTTGTTAATAACAAGAATTATTAAAGTAAATCGAATCAGAAAATTGAACACTGAACTAAAAAATTAGCTTGTTCAACTGACTGAACCAGTTCGATTTTTTAATAATCACATATAACAACTATTTTTTTACCCTGCTGGGTACTACTTAGGTAACCTGGCATCTCATCCACCAGCCATGACGACGACGACTGCTTCTTCATTAAGATTCCCTCACGATGTTCCTTCTACTGTTTATATCATATTATAAGTAATGCCATATTCTGGGAATTTTATTTTTTTCCGCCACGATTTGAACTTCTAATAAGATACTCCATATATACAACTATGCAAGCTAAAATTGTTTTGACTTCTTCGGTCCATCCCTCCTGCTAAGACATGTTCTGCGAAGCTTAAGGCTACTGTTAATACCTTCGTCATTTTATTGCAAGATGAAGTAAAAACATGTCATCGCTTCAAGTAAAACTGACTGATTCTACAATTACAACACGTTGATGTTTGTTTTTATTAGGAGTATCAGGAATCCCACATCGGACAACTATAAAGGCATTCAAGAATTTATAATAATCTGCAAACTTCCTCCTCTTTAGCTAGCTTTTGGGGGTGAGTTAGGCACTTTCTAACATGGTATCAGAGCCGGTTTGTCTCGATAGTTTAGGGCGGTGCCCGGTTATGTCTCTTTGTCTAATACGTCCATCAGATGTCCAGTCCTGCTCTGGACTGAGGGGGATGTGTCAGGAATCTCACATCGGACAAATATAAAGGCATTCAAGAATTTATAATAATTTACAAACCTCGTCCTCTTGAGCTAGCTTTTGGGAGTAAGTTAGGCACTTTCTAACAAGGAGCGAGGTTGAAAAATCTGTAACAAAAATGTTTGTATATATGCATCATCTTCTCACCTACCATTGTCTAAACTTGAGAAGTTAAGCTCTTAATTTCTTACCAAACAAGTAATCATTAATAATGGAAAACTACAATTAATCCAGTTTTACGACGTTGTGAATGCTGTTTGGTATTAACGAACTGTTAATTAAAAACTGAACTGTTGTTCATTGTCATGCTTATCGAGAAAATAACAGAGGTACCAACTGACTTGTTCACTATGCCGGTCATTTTGCTGGTGGAGTCACATATTTTGATACAACACCTATAGGGTGCCATATGATTCTTGTAAAGGATCTATCGGAACTTTGATTCCCTCGTCTTGTTGTGTAATCTGGTTCATTTTTCTTTAAAAAATAAAGGTAATATTTGTATATATATTAACATTGTTGACTAAGAACAACTCACGTACACACGCATGGCTCTGAACCAGTAGTTTTCCACGAGTAATTAGGTTTCTACGGCGCACTATCTTCCATGAACAGTGGACCCTAGCTACAAGTTGTACGTACCCCCTAAGCAAATATATATATTGGGTTTTTGACCAAAGACTTGCATTTAACACTTGGTCGTCATCAACTCCTAGGAAAAGCCTGAATTGTCTCTACATGCTTCGTGTCCAACAGTCCAAGAGACTCATCAAATTTGACCGTTTCCAAGGATAGAACTTGGACGTAGCTAGCCGAGAAACATATATATAATTTAAGCTCTCTTTCTTCTTGGTTCAAAATTAGGTTGATCATTGGTAGCTAATCACGATCAAGTGCACTGTTCTCTTAATGTAGAATCTCAAGAATATCTATATATTTAATATTTATATATAAATATACCATGTAAATAATAGTCATAATTACATCATAGACCAAAAAATTAAAAATTCGATCATCCTTTAATTAATTAATTTTTTAATATAAAATAAAGAGATTTTTTATAAAAGATTAAAAATTCTAATCCCAAGACGTAGGTGAGTTGGTAGGAGATTTTCCTGGCTTAAGTGAGGTCGCGGGTTCGAACCCCCTCATGTATGCAGCCGTTTAAAATTTAAGGCCAGAGCTTTGCCTCCCGCAAGAGACCTACCCGGTTCAAGCGGGAATTAGTATGGATGTGGATGACTTAAAGGTGCTTGTCATAATTGGGACCCTCCTAAAATACCTCGTGAAAACCACACAAAAAAAAAAAGTTCTAACATTCTTTTAATAATTAACTTTATAACATAAAATAAAGAGAGTTTATTTAAAAGTATTTTATTATTAATTTTTAAAATTTAAACTATAATCGTAAAATTCAATAAAATTAAGAATTCTTTTAGTATTAACAACTATTAAATGATAATAATTTCATAATTAAAAAAAGACATTTAAGAAGGTTTAAAAGGTGTTTTAATGACCAATTTGCAGTACACAGGAGATATAATACTTATTTTTCAAAAAAACATATTTTCCTTAAATAATCACTAGTTATTCTTTTCTTTTTCTTCATTCATCTAGATGAAATTAGAGTACAAATGTCCCATAATTCAATTTCAAACCAACATCTTTAAGATTCAACCCGTTCAGGAATGGGAAATTGAAGTTCTTCCCTAGCACTATCAATAGGTATAAGCAGAGCCTCATGTGAGTCTTTATGGTGTGTATAGCCTTATGTCTGTTGTCAAACAAGCTTCACTTGAATGACGAACATATAAGGACAAGAAAATAATAACTTTGACCACAGCCCCCATAAAAAGTTTAGACAGTCAACAATCTCCAAAGAATCCCATTTGATAAGGAAGAGTCTGACTATAAAGTCTTTTCTTATACACTGGAAAATAAAGATGTAAAAAAAAAACAGAATTAATGTTATTTTTCACATATTATAAATCTTTAATTTTCATTAAGATATGAGGGAAAAAAATTATTTTTTTACATCAAACATGAATCTTTTGAGTCTATAAAAAAATTAATGTTTTAAAAATCGGACCGGAAGTTAAACCGGTACGATAAAAGGTTTGAGATTTAAAAGGATCAACTAGTATTAAACCGTCATAAAATCAGTTAAGATTGAATAAAATTAAAGAATTTAAAAAATGATTGAAGAAGATTATCTTTACCAATTAAAAAATTTAAAGTTTAATTAAAAAAGAGAAGATTAAATAAAAATTAATCGTCTTATTTTGACTTATAAAAACTTATTAGTTTACGAAAATTGACCAATTAATTAATAAACTGATCGATTTTTAATAACAAAAACTATATATTAAACTAAATAGAACCGAAAAGATGGGCAGTGTAATGTTTTTAATGTCAAACCTATCGAATCGGTTCAGTTTGTAAAACAATGAAAAAAATAGATTAATTGGGTTAACTAAAACAACGAATAAGAAGTTAGTAATTATATATATGTATATATTGCTTTTCGTTCTTAGTAAAACAAGTCCAAAAGGGAAGGCACTAATATCCACCACCAGCTAATGTGATAATGATGCATCTGAAAACGAAAGGAACAGGGTGCATTGACTCTTATTAGATGTTTAAAACAGCTTCTTCTTCTTTTTAGTTGCCTACGATATATTTAGGAGCGTTTTAATTATGAGAAGACACCTTTAAGTTTTTTATATTTAAACTAATCTCTGTTCGAATCGGCTAACTCCCTTACGAGAGGCAAAACTCTGACTCTAAATTATAAACAATTGCATACATAAGAAGAGTTTAACTTCACGACTTGACTTAAACCAAAAGAACCCCTTATTAATTCACTTACGCCTTGGAGTTAAACAGCTATTCTTTCATCAGGTATAATGTGAAAGCATACATGAACCCTAGAAGAAAGATATAATGTGAAAGCATACATGAACCCTAGAAGACTTTCATGTGCTTGCTTTCAGAGGTTTGCGTCTGACCAGGAATCACAGTTTGCAGGGAACGTCGTTGTTTGGTCAAAGACGGATGAGCATGTGAAAATTAATGATAAGTCCAACAAATCCATCTTGAATTTCTTGGGATAGATACGCAGATTGTGGACCACAATCCTTTCTCGTTTCTTCGTCTTGACTTGGGTACATTTACTTGAGCTATTCCTGTTCAACACATTCTTTTTATGACTCTATTACCCAATATTTGATTGAGATTAATGTGTTACAAAAATTTGAAGTAAATGATTATTTTATTAAAATAGTATTCTTTGCTCTCTTTTTTTTTTATAACAAACGAGTCGAAGCCAAATAGAAAACTACATAAGAGTCACGAGAGAGAGAGAGAGATTCCCACTATGTCCGCAAATAACAAGGGAGAGATGCCGTCAACAGGATCAGGAAACCAGTATACACCTAACAACAATCTATAGCTAGAATTAGCTAACCAATCCGTACACCGATTATCCTCACGATAAACATGATACACTTACACCTCTTAATTCCTGGAAAGGAAATATCTGATAGTGGTATTCTTTGCTCTTTGAAATGTTATTAATATTATTTAAAACGAGAGTAACTTTTTAACGTTTTCAATTTCGTGACTAATCAATATTTTATAGTCCCGACAGATCAAATTAAAATGTTATTTTTACTGACGTGACTAATACATGGGCATTCATGACGAAATTAACTTTTTAATATGATTTATACAAATTTTGATAAGTTGATGAAAATTTTAAAAGATTGACACTAAATTAAGAAAAAGAATTAAAAAGTTAGGAACTATTTACTGCCTCTGATTCATAATAAGTGTCGTTTTAGAGGGATTTTAATTATTCAAAATAAGTGTCGTTTGTGACTTTTTATGCA
>JAOSBM010000003.1:29476835-29492898 GCA_027568955.1 Erythroxylum tenue
TTCTCCGATTCATCTTACTGCTTATAGTGATGCTAATTGGGCAGGGTGCCCTGACACACGTCGCTCAGTTACAGGTTGGTGTATGTTTTTGGGTAATGCTTTAATCTCTTGGAAGAGCAAGAAACAGGATCGTGTCTCTAAATCCTCCACCGAATCTGAATATAGGGCTATGTCTGCTGCGTGCTCAGAAATTGTGTGGCTTCGGGGGCTTTTGGAAGAAATTGGATTTCCACAATCTAGTCCTACTTCTCTTCATGCTGATAACACGAGTGCTATTCAAATTGCTACAAATCCTGTTTATCATGAGCGTACCAAACATATCGAGGTGGATTGTCATTCTATTAGAGAGGCTGTTGAAACTAATGTTATTTCTCTTCCACACGTCTCTACTACTCTTCAAATTGCTGATGTGTTTACCAAGTCCTTGACTCGTCAGCGTCACCAATTTCTAGTCAGCAAATTGATGCTTGTTGACAAATCCGCATCAATTTGAGGGGGGATGTTAGTAAGGTCAACTGTGCATATATTGTTTCCATATATAGTATTATTAATTGTAAAGATCTTTGTAATTATTCTGTAGATAAGTTACTATATTTAGGCACTAATCGTAGCAATTAGGAGCTGATTTTGGATCTGATTTTCTGTAATGTGATTAATAGTTTTCCTATATAATGAAAGACACTCTCATGTTGAGAGGCAATTCAGCCAAATTGACATTCCCATTGTCGATCAATATATGTATCTTCCTTCTTTGGTGCACCCCAACCACCCTCATCTGCTTAAATTCGATGTTCCCGGATAATCCCAGCATGGCCTGCATGGAATCCATCGGGTTATATTCTTCTTCTGGACTCCCCTCAAGTTCTTTCTCTTTCACTTTAGGAGAGTTCTTTCCACTGTCATCATCTCCAATAATTGCGTAAAATTGTAATTGTCTCTTTTTACATTGATGGCCAGTACTATATTTCTCGTCGCACCAGAAACAAAGGCCCTTCGCCCTTTTCTCGTTGAAATCTTTACTACTGAAATGCCTCTGAGGTTTAAAAGTTCTTACCAATGATGATAGTCGTAGCGTCGACGTTGGTGTAGGTAGTATTCCATCTGATGGTGACCTCCAAGTGACATTCGTCGACTGTGATCCATATGAATTTGGGTTGAAACTGCTATTATCATTCGTCCCTTTCATCAATGTTTCGCGTTTAAACGTCATATTCCCCGTGGACCTCAATATTGCCTCCTATTTTCGAGCTAGCGTATAGGCTTGATGCAAAGAGTGGACCTCATGTAACTTCACCGTCACTCCAATCTCTGGTTTAAGTCCCTTAATGAAGAACCCCACCAAGTACTCTTCAGATAGCGTCAATCTGTTGGAATGGTGATTGAATTGCGCACAATAGTCTAGAATTGTCCGCTGTTGTTTCAACTCCTTAAAATCTCCTACCGAATCGTCGAATATTTTTGCGTCTAACCTTTGCTTCAAAGCTTTTGTGAACTCCTCCCATTCCACTACTTCTGCCTGGTTACAATTCCTAACATACAAGCGATACCATCCATGTGTAAGATTGCCACACTCACCTTTGTCTTCTCAGGGGTCTGATCCAACAAGAAAAACTACTCACATCGGAACAACCACAGTTTAACATTCTCACCAACAAATGGTGGAAACTCAATCCGACTCATTCTTGTAGGTGTTACGTTCCCATCTTGCTCTTGCCTTACTGAACTACTCTGCGGTGTAGGCTCGGTCGCTCTGACCTCTCCTCCCGGTTTCTAAAAATTATGCAAGAGTAAAGCTCGTAATTTCATCATTTCTTTTTCAACTTTTTCTGTTCTATTTTGAATCTCCGAAAACATCCTTTCGTTATGATCTTGTGACTCCAAGAACAACCTCTCCATTACACTCTTCAAGCTTTCTTCCACTCTTCGTAACTCGGTGCCTCTAGTGCTTTCTGCCATCGTTGCTCGTTACAGGATCGACTTCTCTAATACCAAAATGTTGTGTACTAAAAATGGATAAAGGAACGTGTATATGTTGTTATGATTTTGTCAGAAGATATAGAAGGAAAACACCAAAAGGAAGAGAAACATAGATTCTATTGATATAGAGAGAACAGAATTCATACACACTGATCTTTCATGCCGTTGAAGCCGTTAGTATCCGGCTTTAATACAAATCTATTATACTCTAGTCTTACGTCCAGCTTAAATACACCGGACCCTTTATTTAAACGCCGCGCTTTGCCTTCGTTCTAACGTCGATTACTATTTCTGTCGTTTATTATTATTACGTATGTCTTCTTCACTCTTCTCTGGAGCATAGAGAGAGCAGCAGCTCCCCTCTTCAGAGACATAATAGGAAAACAGAAACACATGATGATCTTCTGTCTTCTACTTGTCAAGGTCAAAGCTTTGGCCAGAGAAACATGAAATCTTGAATAGTAAGAGATGACAAATACTGAATCTTTGATATTCATTTCTTAAATGGAAGACGAGAACAAGAAGGCGGCCAAAAATTCAAAAGATATTATACAGAAGTAGCATTTACAATCAGATGGTGTTGACAGAATCCTACACGGCTGCTGTACAAAGCCAACATCCCACAACTAAATTTATCACCATCTTCCAATTCTCTTCCTGAAAAGATGATGCCTAAATACCTTTTCTTTTCTTCTTTTCTTTTTCCTGTCAACTTATGCTTTTCTTTTCTTTTTTTTGCTTTACTCTACAGTTATTTCCAGTATTGTGGTAAGCCTGGGTCGTTTATATCTTCTAAGAAGTAATGAAGAACATACAACACTTACAGATGAGAGGGCCATGCATGCACCAGCTACCCATGGTGGCAACATAATCCCTAGCGAAGGATAAAGAACGCCAGCAGCAACAGGTATGGCAACAACATTATAAGCCATAGCGAAAATATAATTCAAACGGATGCGAGCAAAGGTTTTCCTTGAGAGATCAATGGCTGTGATTACATCCTCTAAATTATTCCTCATCAAAACGTAGTCGGCAGCTTCTATAGCAATGTCGGTTCCTGCACCAATTGCAATGCCAACGTCTGCAGCAGCTAGAGCAGGCGAATCATTGATACCATCCCCCACCATTGCAACTGTGCTTCCGTCTTTTTGAAATGAGCGGATGACATCAGCTTTCCCTGCTGGCATAACTTCGGCTTTAACATCTTGTATGCCAACCTGCATACACAATACTAAATAAGTCTCCTTAGCCCAAAAATGTAAACCAAATATCTTTAGGACTAGAAATTAGCCATAGTAGTCCAGAATTCAACTTCAATTTGTTTAATCAGGAAGAATCAGATCAGTCTGCCAGGTGATATACCAACTTACCAACCATTTAAAGCAAATGACTAGCATTCATCATAGAGAAAGAAACGAGGCAAACGGTGTAAATATGGTAGCCAGTTAAGAGATACATCATTTCATAGTGTAAGGCTTACCAGCAATGGAAGAACAGTATTCAATCAATTGATATACAGCAAAAAGTCCACATAATCTCATACAAACCTCCTTGGCAACAGCTTGAGCAGTCCTCCAATTATCTCCTGTCACCATAACTGGTTTGACACCCATTTTGTAAAGGCCTTCTACGACTACAGAAGCTTCTCGCTTTAGTGGGTCTGCAACCCCTAAAACACCAACTAAGCTGTCATTAAATGAAACAAGAATTCCTGTTTTTGCACTTTCTTCAAGTTCAACCACAAAATTTTCTACAGAAGTTGAAATGGGAATTCCACTTTCAGTCATTAGTTTTCGATTCCCAACCTGCTCAAGACACAGTGGAAGCAATGACAACCCGGAATCATGGAAAATTTTCTTGTTAAGCTTAAAAAACCTAATAGATAAAAAACTCACCAGAACTTGTTTTCCATCTATGAAGCACTTCACGCCTCTTCCAGGAAGGGCCAAAAACTCAGAGACGTCAAGAAGCCATCTAGGGGTTGTGGATTCTTTACTGTTGCTTTGGCCACCATAAGTTGGAGAAGATTCATCAAAGAAATGGAAATGGCGTGCATACTCCACTATTGCTTTTGCCAATGGATGCTCACTGCTGGCCTGAGCCATGTTAAAACAGATGGGAAATCAGTAAAATTGTTCTATTATTAACAATAACCATTATCAATGAGAGAGAAACAGCACTAGAAATCCCCTAAAGTTCCCAATTTACATGGCATGGCATGCCAACATATAGAGGTTTTTCCCTTATTTCCTCTGTAGATCCAACTTATGAGAGTTTGTGACGTATAATCCTGACATTATGAACTTGAGGAAACTTCTGTATATGTGCCATACAGCTAAACTGAATTGCCGAAACCATAAGGACTGTTTCTTTGAGTCATAAATAAGACAGATAAATAAGCTCCATATCCACTAAAGATGCATGCACAGGTCTGTATGTGCGAGCTTATATGGAAAAGGAAAGAAAGAACCATCATCAAACAATAAAATTCCAAAATTCATTCACAACTAATAAGCAGCAGAAAATCACCTCTGCGGAAGCCACCCATCTGAGGAATTCTCCACGATCCATACCGTTGAATACTTTTGCGGTAGTGACACTGGCTTTTCCTTGGGTTAAGGTGCCTGTTTTATCAAATATGACATACTTAATCTTCTGAGCCCTTTCCAAAGCATCCCCTCCCTTTATGAGCACCCCATTGTTGGCACCAACCCCAGTTGCCACCATGACAGCAGTCGGTGTTGCCAATCCAAGAGCACATGGACAAGCAATTACCACAACAGAGATTGAAAACATGAGGGCAAAGACAAAATAATTTCCATTGTCTGGAAGCCATGTTTCTGGGTATGCCCCCACAGCTCCAGCAAGATACCTACAAGTTGAAAAATGTGATGAAAAGCAGGGTCCAGACTTGGACAGCCAAATCAATTAATGGATCACATAGCCAGCAAAACAATCCTCCAAGGACTTACCAAGCAAATAATGTTAACAGAGCCAAAGTAACAACCGTAGGAACAAAAATGCTAGCAACCTGCAAGCCAAAAAGTATTTAACATAAGAATGGCAGCAAATGTACATATGTTAATTTGCACAAACCAATAAGATATTCCTTATTGGAGGAGGAATATAATGGGACATGAGAAAGTAGATTTTACATATGAAGAACAAAAATGAAGAACAAATTAAAAAAAAAAAGAATATAAGCAACACTTACAAAATCTGCAAATTTCTGGATTGGAGCTTTGGACATTTGGGCTGTTTCAACCAAACTAATTATCTGGCTCAAAACAGCATCAGCTCCTACGTTGGTGACTTGTATATGAAGTGCACCATGTAAATTTATTGTACCTCCAATAACTGATGAGTTAACCTCTTTCGAAACAGGTACAGATTCACCAGTTACCATACTCTCATTGACATAACTTGAACCCCAAACCACTAAACCATCAGCAGGAACTTTTGCACCAGGAAGAACTTTTAATGTGTCACCGGGCTGAATCAGTAATGCATCTATTTCCTTTTCTCCAATACAGATGCCATCTATAAGACCAAAAAAGTAACAACGCTTCAATGTTTTTCATTGACAAAAGTTAAACTCTATTCTATAATTTTATCAGTTATCCCATATTAAAATATCCATTAAAGGGTTCCTTCTAAAATTTTAGAAAGATCCCTTCGGGTCAAGCTAAACTTACAGCAAAATGTAAAATACAGATACTAAATGGAAGCCAAGTACCTTCATCTTTGACAACTAGCAGTGCTGTTGCTGGTGCAAGCTCTACCAATTTCTTGATTGCATCTGATGTTTTTCCCTTGGCAAGGCACTCTAAATACTTCCCCAACAGCACAAATGTTATCAGCATAGAACTTGTCTCAAAGTATGTTGGAGACCAAAAGCCGGTGGCTGCACCATATAGTAACGCACAAACCGAGTAGAAGTAAGATGCTGTTGTTCCTAATGCCACTAAAACATCCATGTTGGTTGAACCATTTCGAAGGGCTCTGCCAGCTGCCACGTAAAAGCGCTTTCCAATGACAAATTGAACCACACTAACCAATAACCACTTCAACCAATCCCCCATTAGGAAGGGTCCACATCGCCACAGAAGTAGTGAATACAAGATCGGTATGCGAGGACATACCACCCGTATGAAAAAGATAGGAATCTGCAATAAGAATGCAGTCATCAAATGGTCAGGTTACAAGGAAGAAAGGAAGTAAATATGACGTGTAATATCAAAAATTTAAGGCAGATACTCACACTGAGAAGCAAACTGGAGACAAAAAGCCTAAACATACTGGAAGACTCTTCAACATCCTTTGAGGTCATTCTAGTAAATGGGTTTATAACATGTAACTTAAACTTCCCATTGCTTCCTCCTTCAATCCCATCAACCAAGGACCTAGAACTGACAACTTCAGGATCAAAAAAAGCTTCAAGTTCTTTGGATATCATATTGAAACGAAACTGCCGTACCCCTTTCAATGTGACAAGCATTCCTTCCAAAAGCTGCGCATCCATCTCGTTGAACACCCCATCAACTCCTAAGATGATTTTATCCTGCTGACTGCTTTGTACAAGAGAGCCTTCGAATCCAGCATCTTCTATAGCATTCACTATATCATCTTTACTGATTATAGTCGGATCATACTCAACTTCTCCCAAGGAAGTAGCCAAGGCTACCACAGCCCTTTTCACACCAGGAAGATTTGTCAAAATTCCTTCGACGGAGTTTACACAAGCAGCACAGGTCATACCTCCTATTCTAAACTGCCCCATGAGGCTTTTATTTTGTTTCGCCTTACTAATGACAGGTTCATTTAGGATCTCTGCTTCAAAGCCTGCATCCTCAATTGCATTCTTGATGTCATCATCCTGAATTGAGAGACATCCATAAAAGACTAAGATCATGCAAGTCAACATCAGTAAACCGTGCCAGAAAGCATCTCATGCAATTAACTGAAAATTGCATATAACTTACGAGGACTCCCAACTTATTGCCATATTCCCAGATTTAAACATACATTAATGACAAGACCAGAACAACATAACGCCTAAATATGAATAACAGAATATAAAAATTCAAATTAATATTGGATTACCTAAAGCAAATCAAACAGCAAGATTCCAAATTCCGAATTAAAACACTAAAATTCAAATTCTTCATTCAAAATCTAAAAATCAAAGGCGAGAACCAACCTTGACGAGAATGGGGTCAACGACAACATCAGCCTTGTTCTGAAGCAAAGCTACAGAAGCTCTAAAAACCCCATGAACCCTCTTGAGAGCTGATTCAACAGAATTAGAGCATGCTGCGCAGGTCATCCCCGTAACTCTGACTTGAACTCTCCTAGCGCCTTCCTCATCATCACCAACCGCAATCACATGCGAATTGTCGTCGCTTTCGCAAGAGTCAAGGAGCCTGACGTCCTCCATTTCGTCGGAAGATCTCCGGCCGGCGGAAGCCTGGATCATCTGCAGGTCTCTCATGCTCGGCGCCATTGTTAAGAGCACCGAGCACACAGAGAACAGAACCTGAAGAAACAGAAGAAGAAAACAGAAACAGGTTTCGAGGAGGAGAAAGAGAGAGAGAGAGCGAGAGGCTTGAGAGGAAGACACGGTTGGGACAGTAACTTCTCATACACAGGCTGCCGGTAAATATATTTAGTCTCACGTTACGACTTTTGTCGTTTAAATGGACGAAACTGCCCCTCTGTACTTGGAGAGTTTGGTGGTTTTGTAGTTGTACTACTAGCTCCTTTTTCTTCAATTTTTTTCTTTTATTTTGTTTTAACAAAATAATTACAATCTTTAAATAAACTTTTGAAATTACAATAAACCTTAGTTTATGCATTCTAAATAAATTATATAAAAAATCAAAGGATAATTTCATACACAAGGCTCCCTGTCTTGTGAGGATCGGAAAAAGGTCATCAATGTACACAACCTTCTCTTTATAACTTGTCCGAAGAGATTGTTTATGTTACTCGAACCAGCGACTTATGACCACAAAGAAGCAAATTTTAGTAATATTAGCAAATTGTAATTGATCAATTAAGATAGTTAATATATTCTAAATTATATAATAATTAATACATAACTTAGGCAAAATTGAAAATATTTGTATGATGAAAATATTTGCCTATCTTTATAAGTATAAGCTATAAAATGAGAAGTAACACCTCAAACATTGTGTTTAAAAGGAGAAAAGAAATGTCCATGATATTTTGTTGTGAATTGATTTAGAGTTAATGGCATTGGTCATATTGGATTATATTCAAATTAATCAACTGTATTTAAGTTTGAGGAATTGATTTAATTTTTTTTATTTTTTATTTTTTATTAAAATAATATCATATAATTAAATTAATTTTAAATTGAAAATAGTCATTAAAAGAAATTTACTTTCAAAACCTAATATAATAAAATGACACCAATGTTTTAAAAATCGGACTGAAAGTTAAACTAGTAAAATAAAAAAGTTAAGATTTAAAAGGTTCAACCAGTATTAGACTGTCATAAAATTTGCTAAATATTTAATAAATTTAAAGAATTTGAGATTGTTCTTAATTATCGAAAAATTTAAAATTTAAATAAATATATATTGTTAACTGAGATTGTTCCTTTTATTTTATTATTTATTTATTTATTTATGATTCTTATTAGTTTATTATTTTACTTTTCTCTCTGTAACATGCATCATTTATATCTTGTCTCAATTATATGTGGGTCTATCGGAAACAGCCTCTTTATTATGTAGGAGTAAGGTTGCGTACTATCAGGCTTCCGCAGACTCCGCTTTATTGCGAAATTTTAGATTGGGTGATGGAGATGATGATATATTGTTAAATAAAAATTTATTTATTTATTTTAATTTATAAAAAAAATTATTAATTGACCATTTCGGAGAAATCCATGGGCTGAGTCCAATCCCACTTTCCAATCAACTCAACCGCTCCCTTTGTTTAGTGGAACCATGACTTTGTCTACACTACGTACGAACACGAATAAAAGATCCAAGGTCTGCTTTTCGTGTGAAGTGGATTTATTTATATAATATTTATATTTTCAAAATTAGGTATCTAAGTAATTTTTAAAAAAGAAATTTTTTTTTATTTTTAATTGAACTTTGTGAGTACTCTGGAGCAGTACGAGGGGAAAGGATAGTGAAGTAATTTTCGAGAATTGGATTAGATAAGATTAGTTGATGTTACGTAACATGAAGTCTTCGGTTGTCTGAACGGAAACAGAATGGCGGGCCGGACCGGACCGGAGTTAGATTGAAGTGAAGGGAACTTCTTGCTTTGTTGTTGGGTTAGATACGGCAGGTGAGAGAAGCTGATGAAATGTCAATTTTCTGAAAAAATTATTTCTTAATTAAATTCAACTTTAATAAAATATGTTTAATTAATTTAAATATTCAAATTTAATTTTTTTAAAAACTTGGAAAATATAGAACCTTTTCTAGGTAGTGGTCAGGTCACTAGCTCTCTCTCTTTTGTTTTATCTTCTCTTTGTTAAAGCTCAAATATAGAAAGTTAGAAGTTTGCTTCTTTTTTTTTTTACGGATTAGTCCGGGGATTAATCCCTCCGCGGCAGGAACATCTCAAATCAAAGAGGGCTATCACTGGTCCAGGAGTTTGCTGCATTCTCAAGAATCGAACCCTCGACCTCTTGGTAAAGCGACAAAGGTATGTGCTACTTATGCCAACCCTTCGGGTTAAAGTTAGAAGTTTGCTTTGCCTAAATAATGGAAGAGGATCACGTTCAATATATCACAATTAAGAGTCAATAATACAGATTTAATCTTATCAAACCTCATAAAGTTAATTAAGTTAAACTATTGTGAAAAGATGCTTTAGTAAGTAATTTAAATAATGAAAGTGCGATTAGTGTATGATGACACGTTTCCCTGCAAACACTTAAAATATGTTCATGGTAATTAATCATGCTAAAAAAGGTGATCAAACTTAGACTTGACAATGAATTCAGTCTTTTCCAAATTGCCTTTCCAACTTTCTAAAAAATAGTTTTAATTTGATTTAAGTTCGTTTAAATTATCAGGACCACTCTGCTTCACTTATTGCTAATTCAACTTCAGTAGCTTGAGGCATGGTCGTCACAATCTAAGCTAAATCAGGTAGATCAGCTAATTGCTCAGACTCATCAGAAAATGGTTTAGATAGATCGAAAGATTGTTCATCAAAGGTATGTTCAAAAATATTAGAATGCTTAAAGGGACATTCTTTATCAAATATAGCAGGTATTGATGCTGGTACAAGAGTTATTATGAACTCTGTTAGAAGAACTAACATACCTGATAAAACAAATAATGATTGGCCAAATTGGCCTATCATATCTTCAATCTCCTGCATATTTATAGGCGGGAGATAAACAAAGAGAAAGAATCAATTCGGGCAAAAAAAATAAAAAGAGAGAGAAGCGGAGTAAAAGAAAAAAGAGAGAGAGAGGCAAACAAAAATATTATGTATTTTTTTATGAGTTTAGTTTTTTCTCCTTGTAATTCTCCAATTTTCAGTAGTAAAATTCATCTATCATTGTCAGTGATTTTTACCCTGATTTAGGGGCTTTCACATAAAATATATATGTCTATCTTATCTTCAATATTTTTAGTTTCGTTTTAGTTGCGAGAGTCAACTTTGGGTGTGTATATCTACTTATTGTATGCTCTGTGGTTGCCACCAATAGTGGATCCACTACATCAAAATATAAGTTAGAATATTATTCACCCTGTCAAAGACACTATTCATAAAGCGGTTGTGATAGAAGTAATGGCGGCAAAGTACGACAATGAAAAATTCAACGGGAGTAATTTCTCACTGTAGAAGCTGAAGATAAAGGCAAGGAAAGATAATTGTCTGACGGCCATTAATGAACGGTCAGCTGGAGTCACAGATGAAAAGTGGAACAAGATAGATGAGAATGTTGTAGCTAATATTCACCTAACTTTAGGTGATGGAGTATTATCCAGCATAGAAGAAAAGAAGATTACGAAGGAAATATGGGATCTCCTCACAAAATTATACGAGGCCAAATCACTCTACATCAAAATTTTTCTTAAGAGGAAACTATACACTTTACGTATGGCGGAATCTACTTCGATGACGGAGCACTTAAACACTTTGAATACTCCATTTTTGCAACTCGCATCATTGGGGCACACAATAGCAATAAGTGAACATGTGGAACTTCTACTTCAAAATCTACCATATTCATATGATCAACTCGTCATAAATTTAACAACCATTATAGACACTTTAGTCTTTGATGACATTGCAGTTGCTATTCTGGAAGAAGAGAGCCAACGTAAGAGCAAGGAAGACAAGTTGACAAATTTGCAATAAGTGGAGGCCTTGGCGGTGATGAGAGGTAGATCAATGAAACGTGGTCCAAATGGGAGTCACAATCTTGGTAGATCAAAATCCAGGCGTAAGAAGAACTATAAATGCTACAATTATGGCAAGAAAGGTCACCTAAAAAAGGATTGTTGGAATCTAAACAAGAAAGATTATATTCCTTAAGGAAACGTTTCAAGCACTTCACATGATGGAAGTGCAATGGTTTGTGAAGCAGCAACGACTTTTGGAGGAATGAGAAGATTTGCTGATATCTGGATATTTGATTTAGCAGCTACTTTTCATATAACCTCTCGAAGAGAATGATTCAATCAGTATGAATTTGTCTCTGGAGGATCTATGTACAGCTGTAATGATCAAGCTCTTAAGATCGTTGGTATTGGCACCATCAAGTTAACGTTGTACGATGATATCATTCAGAGTATTGAAAAAGTGCGACATATGGAGGGCCTAAAGAATAATTTTTTGTCTGTAGGACAACTAGATGATCTCGATTTCATAATTGAGATTTAAAACAAGATCATGAAAGTGATCAAAGGAGCACTGGTATTTATGAAAACAGAGAAGATTGTTGCAAATTTGTACATGTTGAAGGGAGTAACTTTGCAAAAAGAAGAGACATCTGTTACAGTGACTAGTCCAGATGACAAATCTGCAATGACGTGGCTTAAAAAGCTTGGACATATGTCAGAACAAGGAATTAAGATACTTGCAGAAAAGACTCTACTTCTAGGTCTTACAAAGGTTTCATTACCCTTCAATGAGCATTGTATTGTGAGTAAGCAGCATCGATTGAAATTCAACACATCAAAGTTCAGAAGCAAAGAAATTCTAGAATTTATTCACTCTGATGTATGGCAAGCACCAGTTACGACCTTAGGAGGAGCAAATTTTTTTGTATCATTCATAGATGATTATTCGAGAAAATGTTAGTATTTCCTATCAAGAGAAAAATGTATGTGTTTTTAGTCTTCAAATTTCACAAAGCACGAGTGGAACTCAAATCTGATAAGAAAATCAGGTGTTTGCAGTCAGATAATGGAGGAGAACATACTGGTAAAGAATTTGATGAATTTTGCAAGCAAGAAGGCACCAAAAGGCAATTCACGACGGCATATACTCCTTAATAAGATGGAGTAGCAAAGTGGATGAATATAACTCTATTGGAAAAAAAAAAACAAAAGCGATGATGAGAACTGCAAGCTTAGATAAAAAATTGTGGACAGAAGTAGTCAATACCACCTGTTATGTGGTGAGTCGAGCCCCATCAACTACAATTGAGTTGAAGACGCCGATGAAGATGTGGACTAGTAAATTGGTGAATTATTCCAACCTTCATATATTTTAAAGCTCTGCTTATGTGATGTTCAATACCCAAGAAACTACAAAGTTGGATCCAAAATCTAGAAGATGCATTTTAGGTTATGCTAAAAGAGTGAAGGGGTATTGTCTGTGAGATCCCACTGCCCACAAGATTGTTATCAGCAGGGATGTCATCTTCATAGAAGATAAGGATCAAGAGCAAGCAGAAAATGTTGGCACTGTATAAGAGAATCCAAAAACTACAACAGTACAAGTGAATAGGGAGGGCAATATTGCATACTACCTTTTAACTGAGGGCGGGGAGTCATCAATTCTTCAAGAAGCAATAAATAGTTCAGATGCATCTCAATGGATGATAGCAATGAAAGAAGAAATTAAAGCACTTCATAAGAATAAAACATAGGAGCTGATGTCATTACCGCAATCAAGAAAGCCTACTGGCAATAAATGAATTTACAAGATCAAGCGAGGTGGTGATGATCAAGTGGAGCAATATCATGCTAGATTGCTGGTAAAAGGTTACGCTCAAAAAGAAGGTATTGATTTTAATGAAATATTTTCTCATGTGGTTTGACTCAATACAATTCGAGTAGTTTTAGCAATTTGTGCTATATTTGACTTGCATATTGAGCAGTTAGATGTTAAAACTACATTTCTTCATGGAGATCTTGTTGAAGAAATTTATATGCTCTAACCAGAAGGTTTTGAAGAAAAAAGGAAAGAGAACTTAGTTTGCAAGTTGAACAAATCTCTATATGGTTTAAAGTAGGCACCGAGGTGTTGGTATAAGAAATTTGATTCCTTAATCATGAGATTTGATTCCTTAATAATGAGCCTTGGATACAACAGATTTAATGCAGACCCTTGTGCATATTTTAAGAAGTTTGAGAAAAATTATTTTATAATCTTGCTGTTGTATGTACACGACATATTGGTACCAGGCCCCAACAATAATCGTATCAAATAATTGAAGGCACAGTTGGCTAGGGATTTGAAATAAGAACTTGGGACCAGCAAACAAGATTCTAAAGAGGCAAATTCACCTAGATAAAAATAATAGGAAGATTTAGCTTTGTCAGAAGAATTATTTGAAAAAGATCTTGCGGCGATTCAACATGTAAGATTATAAGTCAATTTATACCCCTCTTCTTATTAATTTTAAGTTATCTTCAAATATGAGTCATAGCAATGAAGAAGAGAGGATGGAGATTCCTAGAGTACCGTATATATCAGCAGTGGGGAGCCTGATGTTCGCTATGATTTGTACAAAATCAGATATTGCACGTGCAGTGGGAGTGGTTAGTAGATACATGGCGAATCCTGGTCGAGACCATTGGAATACATTTAAAAGGATTCTCAGATATATCAAGGAAACCTCAGATGTTGCATTATGTTATGAAGGATAAGATTTTACTGTCAGTGGATATGTTGATGATGATTATACAAGTGATCTTGACAAAAGTAAATCCTCTACTGGATATATGTTCACATTAGCTGAAGGGTTTGTGAATTCAAAGCTGTAGTCAGTTGTGGCTACGTCAACAACAAAAGCAGAATATCTAACAGCTACACAAGTCAGTAAAGAAACAGTGTGGTTGAAGATATTGTTAGAAGAACTTGGGTATAAACAAGAGAATTTTACTCTGTATTGTGACAGTTAGAGTGTTTTGCATCTTGCAAAGAATCTAGCATTTCATTTAAAGATAAAGCACATTCGAGTTCAGTATCATTTCGTTCATGAGAAAGTAGAAGAAGGAACGGTGGACATATAAAAAATTTATACAATGGATAACCTGGAAGATTTTATGCCAAAAGCAATCAATGCTAACAATTTTATGTGGTGTCGATCCTCGTGCGACCTGATAGAGACGTAAACAGCATGAAGCAGTAAGGTAGAAAAAATTGTGTGAAGATATGATTGATTCTCATTCAAATCTTCAAGTGGGAGAATTGTCAAACTTAGTTGGCGTGTTTTGGTGCCTAAACATGCCTAATAAAACAAATAATGGATGGCCAATTTGGCCATTGGCCAACCATACCTATAAACAAAGAGAAAGTATTCATATGGGCAGAAAAAAAAGAGAGAGAGAAGTGAGGTGAGAGAAAAATAGGGAAAAAGAAGAGAGAGACAAAAAAAATATGTATTTTTTTATGGGTCTAGTTTTTTTTCCTTGTAATTCTCCAATTTTTCAGTAGTAAAATTCTTTTATCCTTATCCGTAGTTTTTACCCTGATTTAGGGGTTTTTCACGTAAAATATGTGTGTCTATTTTATCTTTAATATTTTTAGTTTCGTTTTAGCTATGACCCTACTTTATCCAAGTCCTGATTGTTCATAACATTTTCCAGTATTCAATTCGAACAACTTAAAATCTAATGTACGACAATTATCATCTTCATAACGATGCTATGGTTTATTTTAGTGTTTAAAAAATTCTCAATCGATTTAATCGTAAAAATCTTGAATTTTCTAACTTTTTCATTCAATCTTTAATTTTTTAGTTCGATTTACTTTAATCACCTTTATTGTTAAAAATTGATTAATTTATTAATTAATCAGTCAATTTGGACAAACTAATCGATTTTAATAAATCAAATTAATTAAATAATTTTTATTTAACAACTATTTTTTATTAAAATTAAAATTTTTCAATAAATAAAACGATCTAAGATTTGAGTTAACTCGAATAAGAAGAGTCCAATTTGTCATCCAATATCAAAATAATTCAATTGTGATATTCACAGCAATTGTATTGTATATTTCACCATGCAAACAACGTGATGCCATGCATTAATTGACTTCGTTCACACACGCTTTTCCTCTTTCCCTCTTCGTCTTCTATCATGTTCTGCATTCCTAATTACAGCTCTCCAATTTTCTCGGTAGCCAAACAAGAAAACAGGTCACGAAACATGTGAGAAGGTTCTCACGAACTCTACCCACCGCGACTGTCACGTGGATCACACGTCGACGATTAGTACGGACTCCTTTTCAAAGATGCATTAAAAAATATATATATAATTTCGCACGTTTTTTTTTCTATTTAGAAAGGGATGAATCCCAATGGACATCCCTATCTACGTGTATATATTTTTAAAAAATAGACATCCCTATCTATATTGCTGGTGTAATAAGGCCACATTTTGAAGAAAAATAGCAATGTTTTAAAAATGGGACCAGATATTGAACCGGTCGAAGAAAAAGTTTAAGGTTTACAGGTTCAACCGGTAATGAATCGCTATAAAACCGGTATATACTAAATAAGAAGTAAAACTTATAAAAATAAGTAAAAATAAAATATTTTATTAAAATAAAAATACACCAATGTCTATTATTATATAATTAATTAATAATAAATAAATATGAGTCTAATATAAATATTAAA
>JAOSBM010000003.1:29494998-29525666 GCA_027568955.1 Erythroxylum tenue
AATATTTTAATTAAATATAATGTAATTAATTAAATAATAATACTATTTTAATTAATTATATTGTAATTAATTAATGAATAACAATATTTTAATTGATTAATATTTTTATTAATGAATAGTTATATTTTAATTAATAATAATATTTTAATTAAATATAATGTAATTAATTAAAATATTATTAATTAGTTACATAAAGCCCTTGTAAGAGGAGAATAAATCAATGATTCTCATTCCTCTCAATTACTAGGGGAATGGAGGATTGCCAAGAAGTGGGTAATGAAAATATTACCCCTTCAATGATAGTTTGATGCCAAACACAAGTTTTCATTCCATTCCCATACATTTTTTTCCATTACCCCCGACCAAGCATACCCTAAAAAACTTCAAACTTTTGTTAAATTTTCAATTATAATTTGAGCATTAAAATATAGCGATAAAATGTTCAAACTTTCAATTTTTTTCAATTATAACCTAAACTTTAAAAAGTGGAAATAAAATGTCAAAAGTTTCAATTTTCTTCAATTATAGCCTGACATTATTTGTTGTTATCCTGATACCCTCAGCTTTTTATTTTTTGTTTATTCATTTGACTTCTCAAACTATTCTTGTATTATAGCGTACTGTATTAGTAAGCTCTTCGCTTTTAGTTCGTTCTTCTGATGCCCTTAGTGTGAAGATGTCGAGACTACGTAATATGAAAATTGAAAGGTGAGAGTGTCGAGAGAACAAATTGAAAATGAAGAAAAAAACTGAAATCAAAGTATAAGGTCATTAGGGCTGAATAATATGATTTAGTTCTATTTTAAACAACAACGTTATTTTAATTATGTGATTAAAAGACATCGTTTCACTAATCTTCATGTGTTGTGTTAATTTTGGCTGACGTGTATTAATTGTTAAGGTTTCTGAATCACGTGACAAGCTACGTTAGCAAATTTAACAAAAACATTAATGTTAGGCTAGAATTGAAAAAATTTGAAAGTTTGAACATTCTATTGCTATTTTTTGAAGTTTGAAAAAATTAAAAAATTGAATATTTTATTGCTACTTTTTAAAATTTGAGCTATTGTTGAAAAATTAAAAAAAGTTTGGACCTTTTTGTGATAATTAACCCTTAAAAAATTAATTAAAATAACATCAATCTACTGGAAGTCAAACTTTGAATTGGGCCTTGTTCATCCTTAATCTCAAATCTTACAAGATAGGTTGAAGGTCTGGCTTCCCTGGGAGTTGGTACATTTTGCTCTTAAAAATATTTCCAATGGGCCTAATGGGCTAAGCTGCTGCGAGAGGTTCAGAGTTAAAAACATTGCACTGGTTGTCCGAAACTAAAGAGATGGGCCTAATAAACCCAACAAGACATTGATACCGCAGACAGTGTCTCAACTGACCAATGTTTGTAGTATGTGTCTCTCCTTCAACTTTTGCCTTTTCTTTTTTTTTTTTGACTAAAACTTTTGCCTTTTCTTCTTCGATAACTATAAAATGTGATATTTCCTTGTACAAACAATCAATGTTTTCTTTGAAACGAAAGTTAAACCAGTAAAATAAAAGGTATAAAATTTAAAATATTAAAATATTATAAAATTAATTAAAAATTAAATAAAATTAAAGAATTCAAAATAAGGTTGAAGAAAATTGTCATTAACAATAAAAAATTTTAAATTTTAAATAAAAAGATTATTAAATAAAAATTAATTAATTAATTTTAGTTTATTGAATCGATTGATTTACAAAAACTAACCAATTAGTTGCCAAATTGATCAGTTTTTAATAATAAAAATTATTAAAATAAGTTAAACAGAAAATTTGAAAACCAAATTAAGACATTAATTAGTTTAAAATTTTTACGATTGAACTGATCAAACCAATTAAATTTTTTAATCATTACAAATAACAGGACGTTGTAAGTTAAAATATTAGTTTTTCTTGGTCAAGTATGCATGAGTAAAAGACATAAGTCTCTTATATAATTTAAGAAATTTATAAAATATTTTCAATCTTTAGAATTCTTTTAATTTTAAGTTTTTTTAAATCCCGTATCTTAAACTTTGATTAAAAAATAATAAGAAAAAATACGAGATATGATCATGAAATATTGACTAATCAAATATCATTATTATAGTAACTCGAGATGAACTAGATAAATTTAACTTAAATTAGTAAATTGATAAAATTATTATTCATTATTGATTAAAGTCGAATTTAATTAGTTAGACTTAAATTACTACATTTTATTAGTATAATTGTGATATTAGCAAAAATTTAAAAGAAAATTAAAAAATAAAGATTAAGAGTTTTAAAAAATAAGATTATAAAATATATTAATTTTTTGAAAAAAGAAGTATATTAATATCAGTGGGAGAGAGAGAGAGTGTGAGAAATTAAAGAAGGGCACAGGCCTATGTGGTGGTAGGGTTGGCAGATAGGGTGTAGGGTCAAAGGAAGGATAGGACTTGGGAGTAAGAGACCATTGGTCAAAGAATTGGGACAATCATAGCTTCTGTAAGTATCTGATGCATTGGGTCCATTCCCACATTTCAATCTGTGTTACAATTATACCCTCTCTTTTTTTTTTTTTTGGAGCATCTGAACTGGACAACCATTTCCTGTCAGACCATAACTTGAATTTAACCATCTGATCTTCATCATCATCACCATGTCTTGATGATGGCCTAACATTGCTGAGGATGTGTAGTGTTGGAAGGAGATAAGCACAGTAGTATCCCACCATAAAGCTTCATCCATGGTTGCCTCCCAAGTCCCACCCCTCAATTATGAATTTGGCACCCCATCCTGAAACACCCTTCTCAGTCTCAACTTCGTGCTTCCCAATCGCCTCTTCAATTCCCTTTTAACTACTACATTTTTTTAGTAAAAAAATATATTTTTATAATTTTTAAAACTTTCAAATAATATAATTTTAAATTTTTCGGAAAACTTTTTTTCTTATACATATATTAAAAATAATATAATATAACATAAACAATACACATTCACAATTAAATATTACTAATATTATGTATCCTATATCGACTGGAGAGGAGTACGGTTCAAGCTTTTCCTAGCCCCTTTTTATCAATGGACTCCTAACGTATACGAAGAAGTGCGGTTCGTTTGAAAAATTCCTAATTCTCTATCTATCTCTGAGATGTTTGGATTTTTCAAAACTTCATGACATGCGGAAGAGAAATGCTATCCCCACTCGGACCAAGACATAATTTTTACTTGTTCAAATAATAATTAAGGTGAAGCAAAGTAGGGTTAGGAACAACGAATCTCTTTATGATAAACAGATTCATTTTGAAAGTTCGTTATTACGGGTAGCTCATACAAAAGATCGGCCTAGAGGTATCCCATATCAATTGGAGAGAAGAATGAAGCATGTCTTATAAGGGTGTGGAAACCTCTTTTTTGTAGACGCATTTTCATCCCTTCCTTACGGGTCAAAAGGGAAAAAGCAAAATCGTGAGAGCCGAGGCACAAAACGGACAATTTCTGTAAGCGGGTAGACGCGAGGTCCTAAAGGCCGAGGTCTTACAAATTAAGTTTTAAATTTTTGGATAAATAAAGAAATTTTTTTAAATTTCTTTCAACTCCAGTAATAATTGAATTTTTTAATTTTTAATTTATTATTTTACCCTTTTTCAATCCAATTTTTACAATATTGACATTTAATAGTGAAAAGGGAAAGAGAAAAAGAAGAGGGAGTGAAAATAGTAATGAATTAGCACGCGCTAGGAGGGGAGCAAGTGGGTCAACTTAGGGGAGAGTGTAAAAGACAAGTAGCTTTTGAATGTCCAACGGTCCCAAATAGGTCACATAATAGGCCGCCGAGAAAGAGAGAGACGAAGTATGTGCGTCTGTGTTGGGTTGTGTATGACAGCCAATGAAGAGGTAAAGGCTGACAAGTGTTCAAGTGTGACAGGGATGTGTGATGTTGAAGATGACGTCCTATGTCCCGTTGCCATTTGCCCATTTAAAATTATCATAATAATTATTAATTCATTTTAATCAACATTGAGTGATTATTGGCTCTTTGTGTGTCTTTAGTGTCATTCCTTAGCTAAAGTAAGTCTTACATGACTCAGATTCTGCACCGCAGACCTTCTCTTCTGTTTATTATTATTATTATTATGTTTTGTTCTTTGGATTTATCCTAACAATTCAATCAATCGGAACTTGAACAACCCCATTCATATCACCATTACGTGCTTAAACCCCAACCACAAGTTTTATGCATCACAATTTTAATTACGGAATAAGATTAATACTTCTCTAAATTTTTATTTATATAATAATTTAATCAAATTCTTAAACTTGATAACTCAATTTAATAATTTGCTATAATTATCTTAAATTATGAACTTAAATCAAAATTAATTAGTTCATATCGAATTTAAGAGTTGAATTAAGTTATCATATTAATAACATCCGATTAGATTATATCTTACGTCTCTTCTGTGTCTGTTTCGTTAATTTTTTAAACCAAGATTTACGGGAAAAGTTTTTCTAAATGCTAGTAAATATATAAAACTAATTAAGTTGACATCACACAATAGCTTAAGTTGTTGTGATGAAACGGTCACTTAATATGATACCAGAATTTTTGGGATCAAGTAGTCGTGAGTTCAAATCCTACCACCTATTTATTATTCAGCATAAGGTTGAGTGAGTCTGTGCAAGTTTCAAGTTCAAA
Organism: Erythroxylum tenue; assembly: GCA_027568955.1. NCBI lineage: Eukaryota > Viridiplantae > Streptophyta > Magnoliopsida > Malpighiales > Erythroxylaceae > Erythroxylum > Erythroxylum tenue. Next base: position 29,499,698 of record JAOSBM010000003.1, read on the forward strand.
GTACTTTTATTTGAAGGGGTGTGTTAGTGAATATATAAAACCAATTAAGATGGCTTCACATAACAACTTAAACTATTGTAGTGAAACGCTCACTTAACACTAAAAATTTAAGAAGAGTTTTTTAATTAAAAAATAATTTTTGTAAAGATTTCTTATAAGTCAATAAATAAATCTAAGTGATAAGGTCGAGAACCTTGAAAGGGAAGGTATACGAACTTAAGGTACATGATATTAAATGCTATTACATGCAAGATGTCCTAACATAGACATGCAGTATACTTAACTAAGCTAACTTGTTGATTGCTTTGACTGGCATACTATAAATATATATGTTGAAGAGCATGTGAATTGTATACACTTTTTGCATATATAAGGAATAGTACTATAGGTTTGGATTGCTCAATGCACAGACCTCTAAAACTATCAGCATGTGCTTCTGCTACTCCTCCATCTTCATCAAACCCTACCCACACAAATATCAATCATTTGAACCTTCCCTTAGAAAACTCCAGTCCTTCTATAGTTTTAAAAGTACTTTACTCTTTGTTTTTTTTTTCCTTACACTCCCCTCTTCTAAGAATTTTGTATATAAGAAAATCTATAATAGTCTGAGGATCACATTTAAAATAATATACTAGCAAACCTCTCCAGACCCTACACTTCAGCGAGCTTTACACTAGATTTTTTTTTTATAAAAGGAAAGAGACTACACAAATTATGAAACAACTTTGGAGAAACAGGTCCTCGACTTATCCTCCAAGAGGAAAGGATGGCACCCGGTAGGTGGAGAATCATGATAAGTGACTCCAGCAGCGAAAAGGACAGCCTGAGAGGCAAGCCAGTCGGCACATCTGTTGCTCTCTCGATAAACATGCCGATGGACAATAGACCAATTGTGGGACAAAAGTTCGTGGATACCCGTCACAATAGGGTTGAGCACCTGAGACCGGTTTTCTGCGGAGGATAGGAGGGTGTGCACCTCTACCGAATCCACCTCCAGGAAAACGTGACGGAAGCCTAAGCGTCAGGCGAGGGAGAGACCGGTGTAGACTCCCCAAAATTCAGCAGACAGCGGGCTGCACCAACCGAGGTTCTGAATGATTTTGTTATTATTGTTAAATATGAAAACATCATATAAGAAATATCTTGTTTAGGTAAGATTGAAACATTACAAAAATGAGTCAAAAATGAGTCAAAGTGAATTGTCCTGCATTAGTACTTTTACACTTGAGTAAAAGTTGATTTATGATTATAAATTATTTAAATTAATATTTTTATATTAATTTGAATACCAAAAATAAATCCAATTATATTTTACAAGCTAAAATTTTGATGATTTTATTAAATTGAAAATTTGTAAATTTTGTAAAAGGTGTTGGATATGACAAATCATTATGACAAATAGATATGCATTATTTGTAAGATTAGTTAGGGTCAGCAATGAATTATTTTATGGAGAAAGGATAGTTCCCAAGGGTACAACTAATGGGTCCCATCAAAAAGTGGGAATTTATAGGTCCCATTTGGAGTAAGTTGGCCTTTGAATAATGATAATTTGTTATTATTATTATTATTTTATTGACTTGTGTCATTTTCACAATTGTTACATGATCTATTTTAATTTATTTTTTTTCTAAATAATTAAAAATTTTAACTCGATCTAATCTTAATTTTTTAGTTCGATTTACTTTAATAACTTTTATCGTTAAAAACTAATTAGTTTATTAATTAATCGTTCAATTTTTTAAATTAATAAGTTTTATAAACTAAATATATTAATTAATTTTCATTTAACAGTCACTTTTTCAATTAAACTTTAAATTCTTTAAAGCAACTTTTTTAATTATATTTTAAAATCTTTAATTATGTTCATTTTTATTCAATTTCATGACAGCCTAATACTAGTTGAATATTTTTTTTATAAAAAAAAATAACAAATAAAATTACACTGGAAGTTTCAGGATACACATCTCAAACTGATACTCCAAAAGAAGTAAATGACACCCAATAAATATAGTAGATAGATAATAGATGCCTACATCAAAATGTGCGATAATATAATACTATTTAAATCTTTTAAATTTTATATTTTTTATCTTATCAATTAACTCTCGATTCGGTTTTTAAAACATTAACACCCATCAAGCAGCAGCTAACTAGAGTTTGGAAAAAGTGACAAAAAGAGAGAACCACTGGTCAAAAGAGAGGGGGGTCTCCTCCTCCTGCCAAGCAATTGGCTTCTCATTTTGTGGTTGAACTGAATTGTTCTGGGGGAGAGTTTCAATGTGTTGAAAGCAATTGGAGGAGGACTCCTGATTGGGTACGGTGACCTGCATAGCCACTCACGAGCCTCTCTGGTGATTGGTTAAAACAGGGTTCTCTTAACTCTTTTTTTTAACCAAAGTAAATCATATCAAATCAATCATAATTTCCACGGCCCTACTCACTTCTCATTCCACCTTGAAATTTGGAAGGCACACACACAATTACACTGTCTTTTTCTCTAAGAAACAATATCTAATCCCATTATTATATTATTTGTAAGCACATTGGGATGCTCATTTCAAGCCCAATCATATGCTCTACTTTTGCAGAAACCCGCATGGGAGTCCATGTTCAGGCCCATGGGCTTTGTTCCCCCTAATACGGTGTCGTTTCCCAATTTTAAATAAAAATATAATTTTTTTAATTGTTGTTGTTATCATCACGTGAAGTATAAGGAGGGGTTTTTTTATTTTTATTTATAGCATTCATTAAAATTCACATGTGAAAGTACTATTCCTTGCCTTATAAAAAGGAAGAAATAATAAAAAGGTTACTATATTTGGGAAATGGCAGAGCTAGGCTATATGTTCATAGACCTAACCTAACTAACCCCTACTACATTGTTTGTAGTTGATAGACTTTTTCCTTGTTCCGTTAGTGAAAAGCGCCAAAACGACGAAAAAAGAGTCATTCATGGTCAAATTGTGCGGAGAAAAAGGTTTTGATTGCAACTAGGTATCCTTTGCAGATCGTGGCCCACATGTAACACATTTAATAATATATTAACAAATAATGTGTAGTTACTAATTTATTATTCAAAATATGGGGGAAAAAACATGGGTCATAATCTTTGTTAGAAAGGCGTAATTCACTTTCAAAAATTAATTCAAGAGGAAAAAATTTGTACATTATTATAAATTTTTGAATGCCTTCGTAGTTGTTTGATGTGAGATTTCGACACACACCCCCAGTCCAGAGTAGGACTGGACATCTGATCGACATATTGCGCAAAGGGGCATAATCAGGCACCGCCCCAAACCATCGAGACAAACTGACTCTAATACTATGCTAGAAAGACCTAACTCACCCCTAAAAGCTAGCTCAAGAGGGGAAAGTTTGTACACTATTATAAATTCTTGAATGCCCTCATAATTGTCCGATGTGAAATTTCTGACAATCTTAATGCTAAGAATCACACAAATTTAAGTGTTAGAGTATCAAAATTATAAACAACAATAATCCAGTAAAAAATATGCTAAAACGAAGGTTGAAAAGGTTTAATAATACATAGTCTTACTCCTAATTAATAAAAAGATAATTTTTGAATAACCCACATAAAAAAAATATGTTAATGATAAACAAGGTTAATGATAATAATAATAATATAAGTAAGAAGAGGTATAGGTTAAATTTTTAAAAGGTAAGTACTACGTATTAAAAATTTTAGGCTAAATATAAAAAAATGTTAGTGAATATATAAAATCAATTAAGTTGATCTTATACAATAGCTTAAGTTATTGTGGTGAAAAGGTCACTTAACATGATATCAGAGCCTTTGTGATCAAATGGTTGTGAGTTCAAATTTTATCATCCACCTATTATTCAGCGCAAAGTAGAGTGGACCTGTACAAGTTTCAAACTCAAAGAGTTTTCACTTGAGGGGTGTGTTAGTGAATATATAAAACTAATTAAGTTGGCCTCATATAACAGCTTAAGCTATTGTGATAAAACGGTCACTTAATAGAAAAAAATGATACAAGACTTATGAAAACGACAAGTGTATTTTAGTACGTCAAAGTTTTTTTATTTGGGGTTATACTTTCGGTAAGTTCCAACAATATTATATCATTTTTTATTATCCCTATCTATGATAAGGTAAATTAGATTTGATTTTAATTAACATAATATTATAAGATAACTTGCATGGCGTGCATGGTATTGGCATGTAATACTATATAATATATTACATAGGGTAGGCGAATGGGGAATGGAATGTCAATGTGACAACCCACGTGATCTTCTCAGATTTCATCAGACTACTTATTCTTCGCCACCAAGACTTAATTTATATCCCAATAATAATGTTGTCATAATCACATGCTCTGCACCCGACGCACTTTATCATGTGGATGAAAGGTTATCGAAACAAGGTTTTGTTTTGGTTCCGGGAGAGTCTCTTATCCTGCGATTGGTTAACGTTTTCGTAGGTGAGGATGGATGACAAGGACTTAAAAGTTCTGTTCTATGTTCTGTTTATTTACTGTTCTTAATTATTTTTGTTTCGTTTTTAGAGGACAAGGATATAAATTTTTGTTCATCTCAAAACTGAGGTATAGAAGTTTCTTAATATACGCAATTTTTTAAATATTTTTTTAAAAAAATTATTTTAGAGAGTATGTTCAATATTAACCACAAATAGATGTAGGTAGGAACATATTTATTTCAATGTACTTCAAAGAAATAGGTAGCTCATATGCTACGTTGAAACAAATAGAACAAGTACACAATGGGCCAAAATAAGTGTACTTTTTCCTTATTGATGGTCTTCAACCATGTGCTGCTTAATTTGGTTCAAATATTTATTTATATCCTGTAAAAATATGTGGATGAGATTTAGTGTCTGTTTGAATGGCTTATACCAGTAAAGCTTTTGTAGAAGAGTTTTGTTAAGAAATTAGTTGACTGTTTGACTTTTATTTTAAAAAGAGTTTTTTTTAAAAGATCTTCATACAATAGACTGATTGATAATATAAAAATAAAAAGTACTTTTAATTTTAACTATATTTTATTTTATAATAAAAATATTTATGCATATAAATATTATTTAAAATATATTAAACAATATGCAAAGCACAATATATTAATTATTATATAATTATAAACCATATGAAACATAAATAAAAATATATCTAACCAAATCTTTTACATGGATTATAACATAAGTAAAACTAATATAAAAATATATAAAAAAGTCAAATAATATTATATAAATATCAAAATAAATATGAAAATGTGTTTGTGGGTATTGTGAGAATTATGTGTAAAATATAAGGACAAAAGGGACTAAAAAATAGACTCATTAATTGATTTGAAAAATCTATATGAAAAAGTGTCTTTTTAGAAGCTCCAAATTTGAGATTTTTAAAAAATTATATTTTAGCTGTTAAAAATGTTATATCTACTAAAAAAAATACTTTTTATTTTACAGCCAAACACTCTTTTTTTTAAAAAAAGCTTGTGTGATAAAAAAGTGCTTGTTCGTCCTTAAAAGCTCAACTAAACAGGTACTTAATGAAACAAGATAGGAATTGATTAACCGGAACACTAGATCTGTTCTGTTAATTAATAGAACAAACTATTCTAAGTAATCTTCCAATTCTAAGAGATTATAAATTCAAACCTATTAAAACAATAACCACTCATAAAAATGCTAAAAAATATAACGAAGGAATTGATACAAACTGGAAAGATAAATGTTATAAATTTTATGATTATAAAAAATATTAAATTAAATTAATTATAAAATAAAAATATATAATAGTGTATAAAATACTAATCTAAGTGATTTGTCAGTATTTTTGTATTGATGACTTTTGGGAAGAGGAAGTAGGAGCGGCTGGAGAGACGGTGGCGGTGACGGTGGTTGGTGGGGATGAATGTGTGGAGGCAGGCACATTGTTGTGTCAGGCTGAAACTCCGAAATTCACAATGCCTCTTAGGCACGACCCCCTGCTTTTTCTGTCCATAATGTGCAATACCCTCATAAGTCACACCCCAACATTAAAACCTCTAGTACTCTATTGTACTAACTCTGTCTCCCAAGAACCACTAAACAACAAACCAACACTTACTCGATTATTTTTTTTATCAAACAGTATATCATTGTCATTAATTTATTTTTTGTACCTAGATATTTTTTTTTACCCTTTATGGCACATTTGCATATAAGTTAAAATAAAATCTCTATTTTATAAAGATAAGACTGCGTATTATCAAACCTCCTTAAATCTCGCATTGCGGTAAGATTCAATTGAATGTAATAATAATAATGACTAGTAAATCATTGTCATATTTGTAGCAAAATATTAAAAAACATTTTAAATATTTAAAGGGTAAAATAAGTATATTTCTTTCAAAACTTTTTATAAAAAATCTAATTATTAAAAATTTGAAAACAATTCTTTCTATTTTTATAATTTTAATAAAATATATGAATCATACACGTTTATAAAAAAATGACGAAATACATGTGACATGAATATTACATTTGTATTAATTAAATACTACTTAATTGATGATTAAGTGTGACTTTATTAGTTTTTATATATATATATATATATATTCATGTGGATTATTTGGAAACAACCTATATACTAATTAGAGGTAAGATTATGTACTATTGAACTTATCATGCGTTTCAGCGAAATTTTTACTGGATTGTTATTGTTGTTATTGTTGTTGTTGTTGTTTTGAAGTCAAAACGAACTAATTAAATCTAACATAAAATAATTTTTTAAATTATCTTAAATTATTAATTTAAGTATAGTTTAATTGATTGATGTCAAATTTAAGAGTTAAATTGAGTTACGATATTAGTGATATTTGATTACTCTATGTTTGATGTATTTCATTGTTATTTTTTAACTAAAATTTAAGAGATTTTTTTAAAACATAAATAATTAGTAAAATTTTGGATTAATTTTAAAGATTATGAGCTTTTAAAAAAATTAAACTATAAAAGAGTTACTTATCTTTTACCTCTTTTATTGTTAATATATTTAAATTTAATATCACAACTTAATAATGTTGCATAAAAAGTTATTAATTATAACTAAATTAAGGTAAAACAATAAAGAGAAAATTGAGAAATTGAGACTAGATTACCTGTTCTTATTACCCTGTTCTATAAAAATCTATTCATTCAGTAAATAGAAACCATAAAAATTGAATGGTTAGGATCGCATCAAAACAGAAGACACACCAAAATTAGGAACAAAAGATCTTGAGTCTAGAAATTTACCCATGTACTTGCCAATATTAATGTTTTACCCTTTAACAAAGCTATGCCACTAATTTTTTCCCTCTCTTTTAACTTCTTTCTCCTTTGTCTTGTCATTTTCAATATTTCTAGGAAAACAAAAATCACTGGTTCTATAGGTTCCTTACTCACTCATAGCTTTTAATACCAAAATGTATCATTTTGCTTAAACTCAGGAGTACTTGATCAAGTACAACATAACTTGGGAGCATACCTTCCTGCCTAATGTGTCTCCCTCCTTTTTTTTTTCTTCTATTTTTTATGTTTTCTCACTAACCCAAAATTTGTACAAAACAATACTTCTAAAGAGTAATTGCAATAATAACTAACTAACATCCGTTTTTTAATTCCGCTAATACGAGAGGTCTGAGTTAAAGAGTAATTTCATGAAATTAATATCGAATGTCAAAGTTTCAAGATTACAAGCTTATTATTATAGAAATAATATTAAACTAATTTAGGTGTATTAACTAGAAAATTATACTATTTTGAGGAGGTCCAATGTAAGCACTAATTAAGGTTTAATCCTCTAATAGTTTATTATTAGAGGATTTAACTGAGATTTTTTCTTTGGTGACAGGACTTCGAGATTTACTTCAACGGGAGTGGACCGTCCACATTGAGCATACACATCGCGAAGGGAACCAATGTGCGGATCACTTGGCATACCTAGCGTCAGTCGTACCGTCAGGGATGCATATTCTTCGAGAGCCCCCCAGAAGCCTTTTGGATGCACTCCACCGCGATGTGCAAGGCACCCTTTACCATCGTTCCCTTCGTTGGGAATTTGACTCTATGAGTTAGCCGCGTTGTTTTTATTTCCATTGTAAAAAAAAAAAACCTCTAATAGTTCAATTCAAAGGGTTTTTGTTTAGTCATATCAAAACCTAATGTCTTCAAAATAAATTATTTTCAACCTTCATTCAATAAAAATTAAATTTGTAAAATAAAAGTTTGACATTAGAAAAATTATCAATTATTTCTTTTATTATTATTTAATTATTACACAAATTTGCTCCATATATAGTATTGAAATTTTAAGTTTCAATATAATATAATTTTAAAATGATAAATAAACAAAAACAATAAAATATAACTTAATAAATTGTATATTAACTAAACAATATTATTAAGAAAAAATAATTTTTAAAATATAAAAATAAAACAAAAAATCAAATCCAATAATTAAAAAAGCTAACTTATTCAACCATTCAACTCATAAAAACATTAAACTGTTTTTTAGTTCAATTTTAATTTAATAACTCTTATTATTAAAAACTGATCAATTTATCGATTAATTGGACAATTTTATAAATTAATAAATTCTTATAGACTAAATAAAACAATTACTTTTTATTTAATAAATTTTTAATTAAACTTTAAATTCTTTAACTAGCAAGAATAATCTCTTTTAATTATATTTTCAATTATTTAATTATATTTCATTTTTGATCCATTTCAAAAAAATCTAATACCGATTAAATGGATTTTGAAAACATTGATCAAGCTACATAAAATTAATATATTTTTTATTATGAATTTGAAATTACTTCCCATTTGATAAAAAATAAGAATATGTTTATTTTACCAAATATAATTAAGATGAAACAAAAGTAAAAAAAATGCAAATAATAATAGTATATTTACGTGCAATATCTTCCATTACATCGAGTACAAAATTGGTGGAAGCGTGAGTAGCCAGATTTCCAACACTGTTCTGTACTTATCTCAACAACCACCTAAAATCAGTAACGGAAGTGCCCCCATGCAAATTCCGATAGTGAAATTGAGAACCCAAAAAAAAAAAAACTAAAGATAGAACAGTGCATGCAGCTACTGGCATTTCAGAAATAGAACTCACATGTGTCTTTTTTTTTTTTTTTCCTGAGCAGACCATCGTACTAATAATACCCTCCTTCATACAAATCAAACTCCATTGATGTGTTCATGTTATTCCGGCTTAATCCCACCTTAATTTTGTTGTTTTTTTTTGGTTGTTTCTGGTTTTTTTCAAAAGCATTATTAGGAAAGAGGAGCCCTGTGAGGAGCACTCTTTCTTCTGCTGCTCAAGGAGAGAACAAATCCTGGTAAAAACCGACTTCCTTTCTTCTTCTTGTTCATCACTTCTGGCTCTGGAGAGATCACTGAATCCACCATGGTCTCGTTAGAGCATGAAGGGCCTTTGAATTGCAATGGATCCTGTAGACTTGAGCTAGGTGTAATTTGACCATCATCATCCATCATCTCTGTGCTGTCCATCCTCAATCCTTCGAATTGCGAAAACGGGAAATCCGATTCGTCGATTCGGTATATTATCGAAGACAGATCCTCCCCTTGATCTACCAAGTGATCAACCTGCATTTGTTGTTCCAATTTCATAACAATGTCAGAAATGTTTAGGACTTCAAAGTATGAAATTTATTATACTTGGAAATGATAAATCACAAGAATAGGAACACAACTCGACATGCACATCAGATACAGAAAAAAGATCATTTATTAGCTATACCTTCCTAAATACTGTATACCAAAATACAGATTCAAATCCAGTATATAACCAATCAAACAAAAGCTAAAATTGGACCTTGCATGAGAGAGAGCAGAAGTGGAATGGCTCCTGAAGAATCCTGTCACAAGTGAAGCAAATGTTGGCAGAGCTCTTGCAGGACCTTGACTGTGGTCTTTGATTCAAGAATATAACTTTGGCACTGTTTATAGTGTAGGGCTACAAGAAATAAAAGAAGAAGAAAAGATCATCTCAGTATCTGTACCTAAGAGATCAGATGATCATTGTGTAATTCTTAACATGTTTCATCTTTTTCAGGTTTCAACAAAGGTTGGACAATAATAAATACCTGAATGTAAGAACAGTCAATAAGCTTCTCAAGATCTCCCAATCTAACGACGTCATGGTAAACATATCTTCTCACCTGTCAAATGGGGACAGACAACCTCAATTAATTCAGTTCACATCCTCAACCTGAAGTTAAAACTGGTGAAAAAAAGAAGAAGATATTTTGCATAGAAAACAAAAAAAAAAAAAGAGCCACAAGTTGAAGTTGGAACACACAGAGATGATTAATCAAAATCTGAAAACTTTTTAAGAGGCAGATGATTGTAATCAAATCATGAAAGTGATGTTAAGATTTTGAACATGAAAGCTTGGCATAATTTAGGTGAAAAAGTTAGGCTACCCACCACTCATGACAAGGAAAATAAATGAACTGTGAGCTCCTATGAAGTTGAAAGCTTTTGGCAGATAACCATATAAAAATTGGATCTTTTTGATAAGAGATTAAAAAAAAAGGTATATGTGGTCAAACTTTCGCTTTCTTTGAAAGCAACAGGTGAGGAACCTTTGCAGGAGGAAATGGATAGGAAAGAGATCTTCTATATATGGGAAACAAACCAAAACCAAAAAGTAGGAATCAAGGGAGACACGATAATCCATTTATGGAACTCCATATGCATTAACTATATTCCATAAACAAAATCTAATAAGTTCCTTGAAGAAGAGTGAATCAAATTTCACTGAAGAATTCTCATTCTTCATGAGCATTCACAGGATGTAATTTTCTTCAATTGTTGAAGTTTCTAAGGAATTGATAAGGAATTCAACAAAAGCATTTTGAACTTTTTTGGACTAAGATTTCAGAATTGGAAAGAGAGAACCATGGGGGAAAAAAGACAAGGCCTAATTCATATCAGAAAAGATTTGCTAAATTCATATCAGAAAAGAGAATTTGAGAAGCTCTTCAAGACAAAAATCCAGAAAATTGGACAGGGAACACTAGTAGACAAAAAAGTTATTCCATGAAACCTATAAACAACTGAAACCGTGGACTGTGACGAATGGAAAGCCAAGAAATCTTAACATAAAACATAGGTAGGACGCGAAGATTCTGTAATATTTTCAAGGAATTTGGAAGATGAGCTAAAGGCGAGAAATTGTAAGGCTCGAAACTGTGTGTGACCAACACGAGGTGGAATTAATCATACTCCGTCCAAAATAGAAATAATTGATTAGAAGAGGAAAAGAAGTCAAAGAAAGATGCTTTCCAACAGTGTTTTCCTTTGAAAAGTAAAAGAACAGAAGAAAAAATGATGTTTTTTTTGTTTTAGGGTTGTAAAATTCAAAGAAAAAAGCACATACCCACCACAGAATTAAGCAAAAACAGGTCGGAGAAAGATCCCAGAAGGAGAAATAATCAGGGAACACAGTGAAGAAACTAACTGGAGAGTGCAAAATTAAACCTGGAGAAGAGGGTGAGAGCGATGAGAAGGAACACAGTGAGGGCAGATACTAAGACAACACAGCAAGCAAAATACGTTCTTTTCATTCTTCCTGCGATTCTCGTGGACCCCACAAGCTCCAAAGAATGTCTCTGCCATTAATCCCTCAAGCCATGCAGGCTTGGTAGCAGCAGTACTGCTCTTGTCCATCACCAACTCATCATCTCCATTACTGGCCCTTGATGATTGATTGTTATATCTGTTTTCTCTTCCCATCTTCTTCTAAAGTTGCAATCTTTCTTCAACTTCCCTGTTTCTCTAGTGGGTTTTGCAATTCACAAGCTCAGAATTTGAGATGTATAATATGTATATCAGGCTTATTACAAGAAGGAAGGTTTTTTGATGAGCAAAAGGATAGAACTTTGACGAAACCCTACAGAGAAAAAGCAGTGTCTTGTGGGATTCCAAGGCCTTTTTGATGCTTATATAAGGGAATGTCTATCTTCCTCCATTTAAATTCAGGAGGTTCCAGAATTGTTGCCACCCCTTTATAGAGAGAGAGAGATAGGAACAAGAACGAGTTTTGTTTTATAGAGCATGTATGTATGTATGTGTGTCACAAGAAGACTAGGAGGAGATAAAAACACCCATTCAAATTGGAAAATCTTTTGACTGCTACAATTTTTTTCTCGAGAAAATAATTTTCCAGGAAAATGGAAAAAATAGAGGAAAATTCAGGAGAGAGAGAGAGAGCAGTGATGTGTATGATGGGGAGTGATGTAAATGGCGGGAAGACAGCCCACCAATGTGTACCTTTGTCGCCATTGCCTTTCCCTTCCCTTAAGTTCTTCCATTCTATTACTTTCTCTCTAGTTTTTTTTTTAATTTCCTTTTTTTTGGTCACCTCATTTGTTAATCTCACTTATATCTCCTAATTTCCTAATTTTAGTTTTTAATTTCTGATATTAAATTATTATAAAGCATTTATAATAAGTTGTAAAATATAATTATATTCTTTTTTTAATTCACCAAATAATCAAAACTACAGTTTTTAAAGTTCTTTTTATAACCCATTAATAAATAATTACTTTAAGGGGATGCTTGATTTACAGAGAGTAATCAAAATGAGAATAGGAATGAATATAGTAAAAAATAGGAATAGAATATAGCCAAGAATGAATCGCATTTCTCTGATAATCTAGAGAAATGAAGTATTGCTGAAAATGAAGGAATGAAAGTGTTACCTCTTTTAATTCCAAATATGAGTTTTCTTTTCATACCCATATTTTTTTTCCATTACCCCCAAACAAATACCCCCTAAATGTATTAATCTTTCTGTATAAAAAGCATTCACTTATGAATCCGATGTATACTCGTTGATTAATTTGATTAATGAATTAACAATATGCATTTAAACAATAATAATTAATTAATTATATATATATTAAGTATTTTTGGATAAAAGAAAAATTTATACTCTTGTTTAAGAAAATTTTTAAAAAAATCCCTAATTTTTAAAATTCTCAAAAAATATTCTTTTAAACTTCATTTAAATAATAATAATAAAACACAGGCGATATGAATATCTGATGATGTGGACTAATCAAATATCATTAATATGATAATTTATTTCAACTTTAATCAATAAATTCCACTTAAATTAATATTTTAAAATAATTATAATCAATTATTAATTCAACTTAAATTTAACTAGAGTTTAAGCGTTTGATTGAATATTAATATAAGTAGTATTTGAGTACTACAATTGTGATGTTGATGGTACTTATATTTACTTATAATTTTTTAAGTATATATATATATATATAAGATATTAGAAATAAAATTAAAATAAAATTAAAAACTAAGCTTTTTAGTTTAGATAATAATTATTATCAAGAATGACAATGATCGGACTTATTAAAATTTTAAAAATAATTTTTAAAAATTAAAAATATATAAAAAAATATTTTTTAATTAAACTGCTCAAGCTCAGGTCTAATTAAAAATACGGAAATTTTGGCCAATTGTCATCCCTAATTATTATATCAAATATAATATAAGTTGCAAAATTTAGTAAGTGGGTCTGCCTCGATTTGTAAAGCTTTTGCCATACCACCAAAAAAAACTGTCCCATACAAAGTACATTCACATATTAATTATTATTTTTTAGTCCTTTATTTAATAAAATATTTACTTTTCAGGACATTAAAACCTTTGTCTCCCCATTTTCTATGATTCATATTCATCGGATTGCTAAACCTAACAACCATATGTGTACAATTTGTATACGTCTTGAGTTTCTCAAAAAACCATCAAATTGTAGTGTTGCTGCTTTTTTTTTAATATGTTTTTTGGGGGAAGATTTTGGGAGGTGTGTCCTACGCTTACCTCACTTGTCCTTTGAGGACAAAGCCAAAATCTTCAATTTCATAAAGATAAAGATCCCATTTGTATTCTTTGACTTCTACCAAGACTCTTTAGTGATTAATTCAATTCACTATTTTTATACTTTAATTTATTAAATAATGTAATCTATTTTATAAATTTACTAATTGAATAAACTATTTTTTATAAATTTAAAGTAAACAACCCATTTGTATTCTTTAACATCTAAAAATTCTCAAATCCAATTGGCTAAATAGTGATTAATTGAATTTACCAAAATTTCTAGTTTAAATTTATTATTGAATAATTTAATTGTTATATGCACATTATAAATATAAAAATTGAATCCACTCTTTATTTTTATTTTGTTAAATAATTTAAAGTTCAAATAGCCAATATATTATTTTTTTTGATAACTCAGAAGCCAATATATTATTTCAAGAACCTTTGAAAGAATATTAATTACCCATGTCTTAGTTGATTAATAGCTATCAAATACAACAACAAAACAACAATCTAGTAAAAATTTCGCTGATATACAAGATTTAAGAAGACGCATTTTTACCCCTAAATAGTAAAGAAACTGTTTCTAAAGATTAATAGGCAGGGATGTACTTGCTCCCATTGCCTCCAAAAAATTTCATATAAAAATATTATTATTTTAAGTTTTGATCCCATAATTTTTTTTGCCCCCATTAATTTAATTCAATAATATAAGAGTACTTTAAATATTTTGCCCTTGCTCAAAAGAATTTCTGGATCCATCACTGTTAATAGCTATCTTGTAAATGACAAAACATTGATTTAGGATTTCAATTACTAAAATTAGTGGCAAGTACACTACTAAGGCAAGTCCTTAAGGTTTTTTGAATGATTAGACAATATGATAATTAATATACTTTTCCTTTTCAAAGTAAGAGGACAATATGAACATTTGGAAGAAACTAGGTTAGGCAATTGACAAACACCAAATTAGGTTGACTAATCAAAGGACAATATGAACATTTGGAAGAAACTATGTTAGTCCATTGACAAACCCCAAATTAGGTTGACTAAAAAGATTAGTCAACCTCAAGACATTGACTAAACTCATTAATCATATGAACCATGTTTAGTATGAAGAGTTATAAGAGAGCATTACAAACTTAAGAGAGAGTTCTTGACCTAACAATGGGCTTGTTTCTCCATGTGCCTAATGTGGTGTTCATTTCATAGTAAAATTGGGCCTCTTAATGGTTATAGATTTGTCAAAACTGACCAAGGGCACATTAAAAAAATACTAATATTTTAAAAACTAAATTGGTAAAATTAAAATTTAATTAGTACAAAACATAAAAATTGAATAAAATTAAAATATTTAGAATATTATTAAAATAATAAGTATAAATCCATTAAAGAAGTTAAAATTTAATTGATAAATTCTATTAAATAAAAATTAATTAATTAATTTTAATTTATAAAAAAGGATTAATTTAAGAAAACTAATTAATTAATTAATTAACCAATATGTTTTTATAATTATTAAACTAAAACAAATTGAAAATTTTAAAACTGCACTAAAAATTTGGCTAATTCAAAATTTTTACGATTGAACGACCAATTCATTTTTTTAATCATTGCAAAATACAGATTATTAAAAAAAACAGTTGAATTTCAGAACAGAACAGCCATGGATAAGACATTGGTTACTTGATGTTTCAAGTGTAAGGTGTAACCCCAATTAGTGCTTCCAAGCCTAACAATTGTTCCTTTAAGAATCTGTACACTGATTCGGTAGTCACTGCAGCAATCCTAACAACAACACCTATTCCCTGCATCAACAGATAAGTACAGAGTTAGATGGTAGAAAACCAGCAGCAAGAAGAAAAGATGAAATGGAGGAAGGGAAGTCTAATGATTAAGAATGTTCATTGCTAACCATCAAAATCAATATCACAAATTGACAAACAACTTGTTGCACCCCCAACCGAGTAATTATCAAGTAACTAAACAAGATTATATGCAAGAGGATGCCTCGAGGTCTCGTCCTAAATGAATGATATTCCAAGAGTGTGCAGAAAACTTGTCAAAGTTTAGCAGGTTAATGCAGAACAAGGAATTGACGGTCGATAGAAATGTTATTCATAGGATAACGAACATGTCTTGGCAAGATGAATCGACATACCTTAGGGCCAAAACTGCTGCTAGATGCAATAAATGGTGGTTTGTTAAAGCAGTTGTAAGATTTTAGTTTTGCATGGCCACTTAAGCCAGTGAAATGCCCTCGCAATTGCTCAGACATCATCCTTTTGACATTTTCTTGAATCTGAATCTGAATCTGCCTCAACCTTGCCCTAGAACAGAGAAATCACACGCACATATGGACATATCATGAATCTTTCAGGGCCTGTCAACTGATTAGATTGAGGAAAGTTCGAAATAAATAATTAAGCAAAGAGTACAGGTTTTACTCTATAAACGATTTACTGTATACCCCATGAGTATTATCATTGCAGAAACTTGGTAATCCAGCATGCGTTCTGTGATATTTGTGACGCTACCTTGCTCCAGCAATACCTGCAATATTTTCAGAAACAATAACGATGCAAGAAATAAGTCACGAGTTTGAATTTTATAAATATCTTTAAAACACACTAAAATTATTGACAGAAACAATACAATTTGTCAAATACTTTGGAAGACCTCAGATTTTATTATATCTATAAATTGGAAAGATGTTTATGCATTTGTTTCCTTTGTACAAATACCTAAAACAACTCTGTATATAGTTCTATAAGTCAATGGTATCAGATGGATCCATAAAACCATGTAAATATTATGATTTGGTGACAACAAATTGGAAAGAGTAGCAATCAGAATCTTTTGTAACAGGTGACCGAGATGAGGTGTCTGAACGGATATAAAGCGGCAGTGTGTAAATATATAAAGACTAATCTGTAACTCGCAGTAATAAGTAGAAAGTTTAAGGAAATTGGAAGATTGCAATGCAAATGGATAAACTAACTAATGGCGTAATAGACTTGCATGATTTGGCAATCATTTTCGAATCTGTCAATCCAATACGAAAATGGGTTATTGACATGGAAAAATGTCTCAATATGAATGAAATTGATTGTAAACAATAAGAATATTACAGTGTAAATGTCTCAATATGAATGAAATTGATTGTAAACAATAAGAATATTACAGTGTCCAGAAACAAGGGCTGCTCATCCAAGAATATGCGGTTGATGCTCTTATAAAGTTCAAAGTCCCACTTCTCTCCACTTTCATGGCGCCCGCTGGTAATCCAATCAACAATTACCAGATTAGAGTCTGAAAGCACCTTGAAAACTTGTTTCTGAGAGTATCTTGCAGTTGAAAAACATGTCACTGGATCTGGAAGGACAGCCAAGAGGGCATCACTGCCAACTTTTACCTAGAACATGGGATACAATGGAAAAACATCACTTGACACTGTCCAAACACAACTATGAATTCTATAGTCTATACTACCAGAAAATGGAAGATAGTTACCTCCAAAAGTTGTTCAGAACATTTGGAATCCAGGGACTTGTAAACCTACATGAAACATATTAGCAAGGAAAGCCTTTTAACTACTGACACTGACATCGTTCCAAGACAAGAACAAATTCAAAGCAAAGTCTTTGGACAAACTTGAATACCAACAATAAAGAAACGGAAAAGATCAACCTTGGTGGAAGCTTGAGTCGTTAGAACAGTAGTACATCCATCTCCAATCACAAGTTCACATAGTATGGAATCACCCTGCAAACTAGAACGCACATATGTGAATGATAAAAGATATCTAAACATAAATTATGAGCAACACGTACAAAACCGTAAAAGCGGAGAGACGTTAGAAGAAAGGGGCCAACAGAGACTATGCCACCGCCATAAGTGAGTGTGTAAATCCAAACTGCATCGATTTTAGAAGAACCCACCTGGAGAACATTGAATCCAAATAACAAGAATTATAGGAATGGTGTGTGACTTGATTCTAAATCTCAGAAATTTGTGATCAAAGATGAAACCTTTGTGGGGATAATGAATTTGAGAGGGTATTTTGAGAAGCATCTTGTGACTGTTGACTTCCGTCCAACTTTCTCCACTACCACTCTTCCTGTTTCCATCCCTCTATCTCCTTCTCTTCCTCTCCTATAGTCAAAGGACTTAACTTCAGGAAAGTTTTAGTTTTGCTGAACATTGGGACTCCTCTTTCACCTCCATTTTTGTTTCATTGTTTTTCGCCAAGAGAATTTTATTTTAGAAAGGAAGAAGCTGGGCTTGAAACAGGCCTAAAGCCCGCATTTCAGGGTTTAACCAACCAATCCACTACTCATCCCTAACCTTCCTCTCCCAGTTTAGGGTTCTTTTACATTTCCCTGTGAAAGCAGACCCATCTCTTTTGCAGTAGTTACTCGATGATATCTGGCAATCTCTGCCTGCCATTGTCGTCTCCTTCTCCTTTTCTCAGTATAAAATAGCCGTCTGGCTATCCCACTCTCTCTTCACCCGTGTTTCCAACCTAAGCGCAGCTCGCGGGGACGTGTCGGGATCAAATCGCGCGAAGTTCAACTCCCAACAGCTGGAACGAGGCTTACGTTTGGGTTTCCGGGGATTCGCGTGGTCGACCGGTTGGTTTAGACTACAGGAGACCTTTGTTGGTATTATTCTTGTTATTCTTAAAAAAAGTTAATAGGATTGTAATACCGTTTTTGATATGTGTAATTACTTGTATCAATTTTGGTGGGGGCAGAGCTTTTTTCCTAATGGGTATGTGAAAAAAAAAATGGGCAGGTGGCACTGAGGGAGGTGGTGAAGACAGTAGAGGAGGAGGGAATCCTGAGTCTCTCCATTTTCCCCCAATTTCTTCATAAAATTGACCTTTGTAATTCAAGAGTTCATGCAGATACTTCTGAATGTAAGGACCCTTAAACAGGTTTATTTGATTTTCGTGTTTGTCTTTATTTTGTTCTTTGTTCAGATTTCGGGTTTTGGTCTTTGAACGAATACTTGTGTTTGCTTTTGTTAATCAAATTCTTGACTGTTCTTGAATTAAGAGTTGCCTTAATTTGAATGGTTATCGCTTCAGCTGATGTATCAAGAAATAGTCTTGTTGTTTGACACCAGTGAATTGGCTACAAAGACTTGTTTATCTGTTCATTTAGTCTCCAATGTTGTCTCTGGACTATGCTTGTACAGTTCATCTCGCTCATCTACTGTTTTTTCTTACAAGTGCTCTGCCTTTTTATGTTTTTGGGAATCCAGGCCAACTGCTGCTTGACGGTTAGTTCAATAGTGGGTTTTCTGTAGATTTGCTTTCTGGAATTGAAGAATAGCAAACTGCAAGTTGGAATTTTGAAATGAGATTGATGTTGAGATCAAGCCATCACTTGAGAAATGTGGTTTCTGCAAAATCTGTTCTTTCCTATATAATGCAGTTGAATTTGATTGATTCCAATGCCATAGTTGCTCGAACCTATGCCCAACCTGCAAAGAAAGTGGAGGAGGAAGAGCCTGAGGAGGTTGAAATTGATCAGAGAAGGCTTCCTGCTGATTATGATCCGGCAACTTTCGATCCAGCTGAGCACCGTAGTCCTCCAACAGAACGTGTTTTCAGGTTGGTTGATGAAATTGCAGGGCTGACGTTGACGGAAGTTGCTGAACTGAGCTCTATTATAATGAAGAAGAAGGGAATGACAGAACCGCCTGTTATAGGGGTTATGAAACCCGGTGCTGGTGGGTTTGCTGCTATGGCAATGAATGCCCCTGCTGCAGCTTCCAAAGAAGAAAAGAAACCAGAGAAGGCAGTATTTGAACTGAAACTGGAATCTTTTGAAGCAGCTTCAAAGATCAAAGTAATCAAGGAGGTTAGGAGTTTCACTGATTTGGGTCTTAAGGAAGCAAAAGATTTGGTGGAGAAGACACCAGCAATACTGAAGAAAGGAGTATCAAAGGAAGAGGCAGAGAATATTATTGAGAAGATGAAGGTTGTTGGAGCCAAAGTTGTCATGGAATGACTGGAAGCTACTGAAGTTAGATATGTGGTTCTGCTGTGGGGTTTTCTACATGGCACTCGATTCATGGAGAGAGCAATGTTTTGTATTCAGATATTTGTTTCTGTTGCATGATTTTGAAAGGAAAAACTGGAATATCTCAGATGATTGCATACTTCTTTCGATATGCTTCTAAGATGTTATAAAGCTTTGGTAGGGGAATCTACCAACCACTTCTCTGTTATTTTGTCTTTGAAAAATCGACATCTTGCTATGCAAATTGTTTGTGGCACTAATTTACTGAAAGCTCTCTTGCAAAACAGTACCGATAACAAAATATAATCACTTACTGAAGGTTAAAGGTTACTGTTCCATTACTCGACCACTTGGAGCAAAACAATGACGATGAATCTGAATCCAGGATTCCATGTTACTTGGCATTCTAGCAACACTTGGATTGATCCTCCCTTCTTATATCCATGTTTTGCTCTCTATAATAATACCTTGAGCTAGTTTATAGGAGTGTGTTCAGGTTCAAGAATCTGAGGGCAACACGAATTATTCCGAAGCTCTTATTGTCTCAGCAGCCATTTTAAGACAAATTTAAGACGAAGAACCAAATCAAGTATCGTCAATGAGATTTAGCTTCCATGGATACGGTGTGGTAAGCTGTTATGGTTGGTGACTTAAAACATGAGCTGTATCAATCCAAGAAGAAATAAAAAGGATGAAGATGGAATTTTTCATCTTTGAGCGACTTGTGTGCAAAATTATAAAAGTAGAGGAGGCTTGTGTGATTTACCTGGAACATGACATGAGACTAAAAATATCATCCTTCTATCTGCTAAGCTCCTGTACGTGAAGAGAGACCTACGGTGGAGGTCTCTGGATTCTTAGTTAGGGAAATCCTTGTAAATACGATGTTGGCTATCTCTCAAACAAAACCAGCAACAACGTATCTTCCTGTTTCGGACTGGGCAAACGCCAAGTCTCGATGGAATTTCCCAAAAGTTCTGAGCTTGAGGGCATCGCTCTCCAACTCCAAGTCCAACTCCAACTTCCCTCTCGCAAGCAGAATCATGGTTCGAAGTAAAATAACTCTCTCTCTCTCTCTCTCACTTACTCTTATCCTGTTTTTGAGTATAATCCGTGATTTCCCAGTTCTTGTTGTTGCTTGTTATCCTTCATCTTAGTGATTCCAAGCCTTAAATCACGAAAAAGGTCGCAAATTTAAGGAATTAAGAAGATGCCTAAAGGTGGGCATGGAGTTATCGCTTTTGTTGATTGGTCTCCATGAAACTCTCTAATGCTCTAGCTAACCTCACCTTCTTGAAGGGAGAGTGCAGCTTGAAGCTGTCTGTCTCTGCGTACGTTATGGTCGCAGAGACACGCATTCATAGCACACACATAGAATGGAGAAAGTGTGGAATAGCATATTATTGTTGCATTTCTTGTACGAGCTTTGCGTGAGATTAAGAATAAAGTTCCTGCGTTCTTTTGAGACCATTGATCTAAACCACTTTTGCACTTACCATGCTTGAATCCATATATATGCCTTTTTTCTGCTCAACTTTTGGTAGAGTTTTATCCTAACGCTTATTATGGATTTGAGTTGCAGATTTAGAATATTCTATCAACGAAAATAGTTTGCTCAAGGAATTCTCGAACTTTGGAGAAGTGGCTGAAGGTAATGACATCAATTTTCACTTGCTATTCTTGAAACTGGATCTGAATGGATGTTACTTCTTCACTTTCATTAAATGCTCTATCTTTATACATATTAGTTTCACTAAAGCCTCGGATTTTGTTTCTAAATAACCCAACTATGGCAGTAAAGCTTGTAAAGGATGAAACCACAGCAAGGCCCAAAGCTTATGCGTTTATTCAGTATACTTCTCAAGATGATGCCATTCTTGCCTTGGAGAATATGGATGGCAGGGTCAGATATGTTCCTGATATTGCCTTTGTTTCCAGGATTTAATTGACAAAGAAAACTCATGTTTGGTTTTGGATATTTGATCATCAGGTGGTTGATGGCAGATTGATTTATGTTGAACTCGCCAGACCTCAGAAAAATGGTGTACGACAGTATCCAATAGCCTCTGGACCCCCAAAGAATAAGAAAAAGCCGCATTCACGAGAACAGGATGAGATTGCAGATTGCTGGTACTGATCATACTGGATATTCTATTTGCTAGTTTGTTTTGAACAAATGGAGGAGCAGAGATGGTGAATTAAGGAAGATTCCAGATTGAACACAATGATTCGAGTGGAAGTTCTGTTCGAACAATGCCAACAGTAACACACTTGATCTTGAATACATTAAACTACTTACTATTATCCCCCAATTGAATCTTGTCAAATGCAGTAGGATTGCTATAAATTCTGTATTTTGTTTGTATTTATCAACCTAAACCATGTGTGGAGTTTTCTGGCTTGAATTCAAATTTATGGCCATCTTCTGCTTCCATTTGGACTCAAGTTTTGATGGATTCAAGTTGAATGGATATGGAATTTCTTCATCTCCTCATCTCTACTGGTTACTGTAATGTCTGGTCTTCAACATATACATATATCTCAAAGGCCAAAACAGAGTAACTATTATATTAGGTAAATCATTAGTATTATTTTGGTTGCTAAGGTGCACTCAAGCCTTGCTTTTAAAGCAAAATTGTCACTCTTTCCAAAAATTCAGACTTTAATCTTTGAAAATTGTTATTCTGGATGTTTGATCATCCAATAGTCAATGTAGAGCTTCATGGCCAAGTTTCTGAAAATGAAATCTTTTCAAAGATTTAGAGTTTCTTTCTTGATAAATTAAAGATCCAGACTTTGCATCTTTGTCAAACTTCACAAAGATTGACAGAGAAAGGAAAGTGTGTAGTTGGAAGACAGATCTCTATACTTTCCAAGTGGAATTTATGGTAATCAAAAGTTCAGTGAATCTGCCTTGTACATCAGATTTTCAGTTCAGCCATTGCTTGAAGAAGTGCTCAAATGCTCAACGTGTGTTAGCTCTGAGAAAAAGGAAGAAGATAGATTTCTATAATGTTTTATAGGTTATTTTAGGCAACAATACGATGAAATGAGACTTAACTAAAATGTTTAATCTGCTTTCTGATATAATTTAATGTCCTTTGCTTGATTACTAAACATGGTCAGGTTGTTAACTGTAAGCTGAAGATTGTAACTTAAAGGAAGGTCAATTTGTTTCCTGATCTTTATTTCTCAGTGTTTCTGCAACAATTCTGAACCAA
The DNA here is from genome assembly GCA_027568955.1 of Erythroxylum tenue. Taxonomy (NCBI): domain Eukaryota; kingdom Viridiplantae; phylum Streptophyta; class Magnoliopsida; order Malpighiales; family Erythroxylaceae; genus Erythroxylum; species Erythroxylum tenue. Next base: position 29,522,875 of record JAOSBM010000003.1, read on the forward strand.
AAAAAAAAAAAAACAATAGTCGTGTCATAGACTGGTATATGTTCTCCTCCATTTCCTAAGCGCCTCTGAATGATCATACCAACAACTGTCTCAGAGTTCATTGTATGCAAAAGGAGAAAAACTTCAAAATCCAACAATTCCAATCATATTTTACTGCTCAACAGTCACTGATACTGTGGCATCAATAGCTTCACTGCTTTCCACAACGATCTTGTTATCTGATATGCTGGTCACTGCATGCATTACATATCCTGCAGTGTGGACTGAGTACTGAAAATGCTCAATCCTGTTGGGAAAAACCAATTCAGAAGAAAAATCAGCTTCCCATTTACACCCTTTTCCTCTCACTGTCAGTTTCCCCACCGTAGATTTCATTTGCATGTTCTTGGCATTGTTCCTGTCTATCACCACTTGATCAATGCTCCTAAATTGCCCATCTAATTCTACTATTGGAACATTACCTGTAGCAAGTCCACTGAAAATGTTATCCACAATATTTATCCCGGAAATCTGACCATTAATCGACTTCAACACAATATTGGCACCAGCGAAGAACAAGCCATTAGTTACAGATACTTGAAAAGGATCTTCTATGACTATGGAATTGTAGTCCAGGTAACAGCCACTGATCCTGTTCAGAGATCCTCCAGACTTCACTAAAATTCCCACCCCACCGAACTTTGTTGCCTTGTTGTAACAATGTGCCCCTGTCACCACGTTGGCCTGACCTCTTATCAGAATTCCAATGGCGCCTGAGAAGACAACAACATTGGAGATGGCATTGTCATTGCTTGCAAGTTCAATGCCTGTTCCTGAGAAGTCCTTCTCGTCTTTGTTCCCTCCAACAGTTTCGTGCTCACCAAAGAAGCAGCTTGATATGAAAGTCTCGTGGCCACGTCGGACCAGGATTCCTTGAGTAGTGAAATGGATAAAATAGCAGTTGTTGATCCGGATTCTGGCCGAGTCAACAACAAAGATTCCACCTCCGCGGAAACTTGAGTCAAACAGGATATCCCTGAATGTGATAGCTTCATAGTATATACTGTCCTGGATGTTTTGTTCATGGTTCAACTCATCATCAGACTTCTTGTTGAAGGCTTCTATTTCTTCAGGAAGGTGAGAATGTGGAGACCAGAGCTCAATTAGATGTCGGTCTCCGGGAAATGTGTCTGATGCTCGGAAAGTCCCTGCTTTCACCTGACATATCAACCAATTCTTACCAATTATTCTTCAGCTCTTGTTTAAAACATTCATCGATTCAGGAAAAGAGATTACCTGAAGCTTTTTCTTTTCAAGCTTTAACAAAAGTTTCAAAATAGTGACTAAAGGTTCAAGCACACTTATTCCGACTTATTGAAAACAAATTTGACTTTAAGTGCTCTCAACAGGGCTTTTTCTTTCCAATGTGCTTGATCATTGGCATAATTTTCGGACCAAAGCTGCAAATTGTACAGATCTATGCATATTTTTCTACTATCATTATTTGAACATAAGATCCTGAAATGAGACTAACCAAAACATTGCCTCCACCAATTGCGGGGAACTGTATTGGCTTGCTGATCTTATATTCTCCACCTTGAAGATCGATCACAACTCCACCCAAATCATTGACTCCTGGAAGAAGAAGATGATGAATCATCCCTTCACCACTTTGCAATTCAAAAGCATCATTCAAGGCGTTGAGTATTGCTTCAGCACTATCTTGTTGCCCACTTGGATCTGCTCCATATGCAATTGGATAAAAGACTCTTCCGTCCTGCAAACACACACATAATCAAGTTTCAGACACGACCGTATGACCAGACCAGACCAGACACCAACTATGCACCTGTCTCTCTTACCTGCTTTAAAGCTTGAAGGGATCGTACTTGTTCAAGTCCAGCTCTTCCTCGAAGCTTGGCTCCAAATTCCAACAGCTTCTGTTGTCTAGTGGAACAACTACATTCTCGTACCAGGGCTAATACTGATAACAATACAAGTACGAACGATACTAGGAATCCTCTCATTGTCTTCCAACTGCCTAATCCTTCATAGGTAGATTAGGAAGATGATATTATACAAGCATTGACATGCATGAATACTGAAAATAAATATCAGATTACTACAGGTTAAAATTCGGAAACTATATGCATATATGACCTGTTCTGATTCTTCTCATGATAATCGTAATGCCGAAAATGGAAATTTAATAACTCCGGCCAGTGACTTTTAGAACAAGATTTGTACTTTTATTATAATATCAAAATATTAAAAAGTAAAAGCTGACTGATTTACTTTCCCAGTCTGCAAGGAAACATCCGAGCCTCGGCCAATAATTCCATTTTAAAAGTCATTGATCCGTTAAACTGAAGTTCTTACAAGTCACGATTGATATATCAATTACGTGGATGAGATGGGAACTCCATGACTGGTACAAGCTGACACGTTCTTAGTCTTAGAATTTTGTTTTCTTAAGGTACACGGAATTCTAGATTAGGTATGATGTTTGAATTTCAAGGGTGTTGACTCGTGTTTTTCAGATTTGTAAAAGTTGAGTAACCCTCTCTTTTTGGTAGTATTTATATCAGTAGAATTTTTGTCAGTAAAACTTTTGTGGTATATCATTTCTGAGAATTTTTTTAAGAAGTTAATTGACTGTTTAGCTGTCATTTAAAAAGGAGCTTTTTTTAAAGAGCTTCATACAGTAAACTATTTGGTAACATAAAAATAAAAAGCACTTTTAATTTTAACTATATTTTATTTTATAATAAAAATTATTTATGCATATAAATATTATTTAAAGTATATTAAAC
>JAOSBM010000003.1:29654508-29665452 GCA_027568955.1 Erythroxylum tenue
TGGATTCGTACACGGGTAGTAAATCGTAAAAACCGATAAATATGGATATGGATATGGGTTGAGTCATAAAAAATGGATATGGATATAGGTAGAGTAAAACCCGAATCGAACCCTACCCATTGTCATCCCTAGATGAGACCCCAAGCATAACCTCGAGGATATATGAGTTACAGCCCAAAGGTGGATACTAAAAACAAAAAATTCCTAAATCAAAAGACTTGGCAACATGGGCTAACCACTCTGCCCACCTATCAGAGTAATTTGACATCCAAGAGTGGTTAACCAAAGCCTTGTTTAGTTTTGAGGAATAAATAGTGTTGTTCAAGTCACCAATGATCATTGGAGGAGATCTGAAGTTTCTTTGAATAATTTTTAGTTCATTCCAAAGTGAGGTTCTTTACAATACAAAATTAGTTGCATATACAAGTGTGAAACAAACTAAAGGATTGAGTAAGACTTTCACTGTGATATGGTTTATTTGGTCTGACAAGCTCATATCAATAATGACCTTTAACTTTATTAGGGTTGAAAGCCACCATTAAAATGGTATTTGTGGTTGGTAATTATGGACCAATCTTTGCTAAAGAACATAATCCTGTTCTACATTGATATGCTTTTAATTTTATCTATAAGAGACGTATCAATATAGGTTTCTAGTAATTAGTATAGTAATCAGCAGAAAGCAGTGGTTTCAAGTCACGGTTTGAAGTTACCAACTAACTCGATGAGTCCACTGTGGTCCTGTCATGAGTACAACTAAAGCTAAAGTTCCACAACCTCTCATCTTTTTTTTTAATTTTTATCCCATAATGCAATATTTAACTAAGAAACCTTCTCCATGTGATCGAAATGTTAATGATATATAATGAAATTTATCTATAAGATGGGTCGTCCTGATTATTGAACTGAGAATCACAATGCATTTGATTCGATCAAAGGGCCATCAGTGCTGCACAAAACAGAAAGTCAAGAGAGGGTTATGGTCACCTGAAGAAGATAGGAAGCTAATCAGACATATAACCACACATGGTCATGGTTCTTGGAGTTCTGTTCCAAAGCTAGCAGGTACATAAACAAACCAGTGACCACTCAGAACTTTTTCTTGCAATATTTTTAGTATTGACATGGGTGTTTTTACACAGGTTTGCAGAGGTGTGGAAAGAGTTGCAGGTTAAGATGGATAAACTACTTGAGACCAGATGTTAAAAGAGGTTCATTTACTGCTCAAGAAGAGAGGATGATCATTGATGTTCATCGAATACTTGGCAACAGATGGGCTCAAATAGCCAAGCATTTGCCTGGAAGAACTGATAATGAGATCAAGAACTTCTGGAATTCATGCATCAAGAAGAAGCTTCAAGCACAAGGGATAGATCCAGACACCCATAATCTTAACTCTCTAAAGTATGAACATAATTATCCCATCATCAATGAAGCTGAAGTACTTTCTGATCATAATATGATCACTCATCAAAAACAAAACCAAGTTTTCACTCTAAGTTCACAAGCAGACCATTCATCCATGGGCACAGACACACTAATTTCTGTGTCCTTTCCTTTTGCTCCTCCACCTTATGTATCCTCTTCTGATCAGCATTCCTTATCCTATCTTGGGTTCTCAACTGGTAACCCTCAAAACCCTAGTATGTCACAAGCTTTCTTGGACAAAGAAACTCAGTCACTTGCGGGAAGTGTACAAGTCCCCATTTCTGCTTCACAACCATGTGGGTTTGGGATCACTGACGAGATCTATAACATGTGGGGTTGTGATGGTGCTGACTTTGAAGGCTCCATTGGAACCGCAAGACATGTAGAACCAAATACAAAGTTAATGGAGACTCAGAGGAACAACGGGTGGAGTGGTGGGCAGAATGTGGATCCTATCTCGTTTGGAAGCTATAATTTCTATGATCTTGATTTAGTATGGTCTACAATGTCTTGTGGCATGTATGAGAATGAGAATCTGAATACTATGCATCAACGTGCATGTGATTCATAGGTCTTTACCACGTATATGGGTTGATAGTAAGTCGGATTGGTTCAATCCGAAACTAAAATAATGTTATTTTATTAATCCTAATCAAGTTAATTTTAATTTTTATAAATTAAGTTACACCAGTCTTCAAGTTTAAGTTTAACTAAAAATTTAGTTAACCAAATTAACATGAATAAAAAAATGAAATTACATGTATAGAGTAAAAGGAATTTGTGTGTAATTACTTTTATTTTGGGAGGGGTAGGGTTACACAAATGTTAAATTTTCATTGCATTTATTTTCTAACTAATAAGCTTATATGTTACTGTGAATCGATACAAGTAAGAACTGAAAATTTGTAGTCTAGTGTTCTTCAAAAGAAAGAAAATTGTGGTTTCAATTGATTGAGTTACGTCTCAAAGGATAAATAATTATCGGAAATAGTTTCTGTATAGGTAAAGGTGAGGTTACGTATTACTGAACTTTTCTAAATCTCACGTTTCAGCAGTAAAGATAAAGTTGCGTATTACTGAACTTTTCTAAACCTCGCGTTTCAGCAGGGCTTTCACTAGAAGTTGTTGTTGTTGTATATCTCAAAGTATAAATAATTAATATTAATCTCGACATCCCATGTCTAATTTATTTCCTAACTAAAAGTACTAGGTCACAAAGTTTCTAACAGAACTTTTAAGTATAGAAGAGTAAGTCTACTTTTGTTATAGTATACGGAAAAATGGTGCGTCTTACTCCAAATTTGTTTTTATAAAATTGAGAAGTGAAAAGTATTTGTTCCTTCTTGCTTCTGCTATCATTGTTTGTGTTTTTCTGTCTTGACTTGCTTGAGACTAGTTGCTTATTTTAGCAAGATGTGTCTCTAGTGGCACTTGTAATTGGACGTTTTGTACATATTTTTCTTTTCTATTAATATTCTTCTGATTTATAAAAAAAAGTATTTGTGCTATATATAATATAATATAATTGAAGCAAAGAGAAAATTATTTTGACAACATACTAAATAAAAAAGGAACATCATCTAAGCATGGTACATGTTTCTTTTCTTACTTGGACAATTCAGTCAAAAATTAACACAAATTCAAAGTTAATCAATCATTTGTTTCTTGCTAATTCAGCTGAAGTAATGTTAAATAAACTGTTCTGGTTTTGACTCGATACAGACGTTGCTCTTGGTAAGTGCTACATCCATTAAACTTTCAAGTCTTGTTACACTTTTCCTAAAAGCTTAAAAGCCATGGACAAGCTGAGGTAATCATCTATGATCAAATAAATTTCAAACGACTAAGATCGAGTCTCATGTTCATAATCAGGTTTGAGGAAGACGAAAGGCTCCAAGACTACACTGAAGATCAGATCTTGTGATCTTGGAGCACAAAGTATGTGCTTATTCTTGGATGTTTATATATATATGATCTTTATGACATAAAAATTAAAATTGATGTTCATGACTTCTGGATTTTGAATAAATAATTGTCACTAATTATTAGAATGTAATATTGTGTACCTGACATGAAAGATACTATCATCAATCGATAAGAGATCAAGAAACTTCACTACGTTCTTGGTTAAAATTGGTTTCTTTCTTTTGACTCTCTTAGGACTACAATAACTTGATGTAAAACAATCTATAACCCTAATTAGTAGAGAGATGACTAATTTATATATCTACGAATTTTAATTTGGTATGTCTATTAAGGGACTAAAATAAACAGTTGAAATTTATTTCACTATTAAATAAGAAGTATATACCAAATAGAACTCTTTAATTATATTAATAATATTATTAATGTACATAGAATACGAACACTAATTGGGTCACATTCTTACATTCTCCCACTTAGCCTAATACTTTAAACTTTAATTTAATAGTGTAAACATTAGGCATGTATAAATAAAATTTTTAATACCTTTATAATTTACTTCATTACAATAAACCATATAATGTAAATAATGATGGTCATATACTTCAGCATTGCATACTTTCTTCTATATCTTACATCATTAGTAATTTATCAAGTTAGGTAATATAAGTGATATATAAATGTCATAAAAGATTGCATAGACAATTTTATTTCTTATTTAATCATAGGTACATGTGAACATTCATAATCAATAAGAAAATTACTAATCAGAAACTTTATTAAGCTCAAGAGTGTCAAAAAAATAATCAAAACAATCTTTAATATAATCAAGGCCCATTATGTGAACATATTCCTTAAATATCTTTGGTGGAAGGCCCTTAGTTAAGGGATTTGCAATCATAACATATGTCTTAATATGTTCAATAATACAGACTCTTTGTTTCTGAACTTCTTACTTTACGACAAAATATTTTAATTTTATATGTTTAGCACCTTTATAGTAATTGTCATTCTTTGGAGAAGAAAACTATTGTAGAATTATCACAATAAATTTTTAGCAGCTTATAAATGGGATCAACAACCTTAAGCTTTGAAATAAAGTTTCGTAGTCATAAAATATAAATTGTCAGCTCGAAACAAGTAACAAATTCTACTTCCATATTGGATGAAGCAATGACAAATTGTTTAATACTTTTCTATGAAATTGCGCCTTCTACTAGTAGAAACAAGTAGTCAAACGTTAATTTTCTATTGTCAATGCTTCCGACAAAATTTGAATCTGAATGTCTAATCACTTTTGATGGATTAAATCTTCGATACATATATAGTCCTTTACTCTTTGAAGATACCTTAAGATTTTCTTTGCAGCTTTCCAATGGTCTATACCAAGATTACTTTAATATCTACCTAGTATTCCAATCACAAATCTAATATCAGGTCTTACGCATGTTTACAAATACATCAGATTGCCAACAATAGAAGCTTATGGAATAGATTCTATTTGTGTACATTTCACATAATTCTTTTAACATTGTATAAAACTAAATTTATCTCCTTTTTATATCAGGACGATCCCTGCTGAGTAGTTGTTCATATTAAATCTCTCACGAATTCTTTCAATATAATCTTTCTAAAACAACCCTATCAATCCTTGTGATCTATTTTGGAATATTGAAATTCATATAACATATGATGCCTCTCCTATATCTTTCATTTCAAAATTCTATGATAGAAATGTTTAGTCTTATATAATATGTCCAAATCATTAGCAGCAAGCAGAATATCATCAACACATAGAGCTAGAAATATAAACTTACTTTCACTGATCTTTCGGTAGATATAATGATCAACAATGTTTTCTTGAAAATAAAAAGATGTTATGGTATCATTAAACTTAATATACTTTCTAAAGTCCATTTCTTAAATTTACACACTTCGTGACCCTTTCCTTTTATGGAAAACCTTTAAGTCGATCCATATAAACTTTCCCTTCGAGATCACCATTTAGAAAATTAGTGTTCATATCCATTTGATATAGTTCTAAATCAAATTGAGTCACTAATGTCAATATTATTCTCAATGAATCTTTCTTTGAGACAGGTTAAAAATTATCTTTATATTCAATACTATCCTTAAGTATACCTTTGGAAACAAATGTAGCTTTATATTGTTCAATATTGCCATTTGAGTAACATTTGGTCTTAAAGACTCATTTACATATGACTTGATTAGATCCTTTTGGCAAATCAACAAGGTTACAAACATTATTTTGTACAATTGAATTTAGCTTATCTTTCAATTAATTAGACATATCACTTTATATGGCTTGTGAAAATGAGATAGGATCATTATTAATGCCATAATCAAATTTTGACTCTTCAAAATAAACCACATAATCATTAAGAATAGCTGATCTCCTTATTCTCACTAGTTTATCCAAAGTTATTCCACTTAGGTCATTCAAATTAATTGTTTGTAAGTTAGTTTTTCATGAGGTGTTATTTCATCCAAATCCTCTCTAGAAATATTTTCTTCTTCTAATACTGGGTCAACATTTGGCATAGATGTAGATATTGGAACATTTATAGGTTATGGAACATCAACCCTTGTTTTACTAATATCCACAACACATTTTTCAACACTCCCACTAACTTCACCATTTTCAATGAACTTGACAATAATTATTTCAACAATTCTTGGACTATTGTTTGGACAGTAAAACTTATGCCCTTTAGATTTCTCTGGATAACCAACAAAGTGACCATTGACTATTCAAGAATTTATTTTCTTTTCTTGTGGATTATAAACTCGTGCTTCCGTTGGACAACCTCAAACATGTGGATGTCTCAACCTAGGTTTTCTTACAGTCCATAACTCGAAAAGAGTTTTAGGTACTGCCTTCCTAATAATCATATTAATTAAATATACAATAATTTTAAATGTATGCATCCACAAAGTTTTAGGTAATAAATAATTACTCATACTCCTAACCATATTAATTAATGTCCTATTACGCCTTTCTGTCATACCATTTTATTGAGGTATGTCTGGCATATATAGTATACTATGCACATATACCATGTTTCTTGAGAAACTTTGCAAATGGACCTAAACATTTTCTTGATTCATCATATTTTTCATAATATTCACCACATCTATTATATCTTAAAATTTTTACTTTTTTATTATCTAATTGTCTTTTAACCTCCTTTGCAAACATCTCAAGGGCATCTACATGAAAAATGATCTATAAAGGTAACAAAATACTTTTCTTTATTAAAAGATGGAGTGTCAAAAAGTCCATGTATATCACTGTGTATAATTTCAAGGAGTTAGAGTACTTCTTATGGCTCCTTTCTTACTATGTTTGGTTTGCTTTCCCTTAATGCAATTGATACATACATCGAGATCAGCAAAATCTAAATTTAGAAGATTTTCATTCTTTACTAGTCTTTCTGATCTTCTTTAGATATATGACCCAAATATTAATGCCACAAGTAAGTTAAATTATTATTCATTATGCTATGCTTAGTTCCAATGGTATGATAAATAGAAAATAGGGATTCATAAAAATTAGCATCAAGTTTCAGTTTATATAAACCATCCTTAAGAATTCCACTACCAATAATGGAATTATGATTAAATAAACAAACAATCATCACCTAACTTAAAAGTAAACACATTTTCATCATGTTTAGAAACATAAATTATGTTTCTAAAAATTAAAGGTACATAGAGAGTTTGTATTAGACCCAAGTGATAAACATTATCTAATATTAGACGATAAGTCCCTACATCTTCAATTGGGACCTTCTTATGGTTTCACACAAACAGGAAGTTCTCAATTAGGTTTATTGTTTGGATTATACGAAATCTTTGTATAACATTAGAAACGTGACTAATAACATTAGAATCAAGCCACTAAGTATTAGAAGAAACTTTAATTATGAACATACAAAAAGGTTAGATGTACTTTTATTTTCAAACCAAACCTTATGTTTCATAAAATCTTTCTAATTGTATCCCTCTTTCTTATAGAAATGACACTTATATATCTTTTGTTTTTTCTTATCAACATTAGCAGTAACCTATGTCACTTTAGTAGACATGTTTCTTTTAAAATTCTTAGCCTTTGGCTTGTGAATCTTGTTAGCTCCTTGACATATAAAGTTAACTGGATGAACTTCTTAATTCTTTAGCCTTATTTCTTCCTGAATAAGCATACTGGACAATTCATTAACATTCCGCTTGTCTTTTAAAGTGTTGTAGTTAATTTAAAAAGGTCCATAATCAGGAGGTAGCAAGTTTATAATGAATTGCACTAAAAAGGAGTCATCAACTGTCATACCTAAGGTCTTTATTTTTGCTATAATATTTGTCATCTTTAAGAATGTTATTATATGCTCCACGACCTATCAAACTTTATGGTCATGAGTTTAGCCATTAGTATACCAACGAAAGACTTATTTGTAGAATGAAAACGTTCTTTCATAAATTTAAAATATTTTTTAGCACTTTCAATTCGAGGAATAGTGTTCTTAATGTTGTTAGCCATTTGCATGAAATTAAGACATAATTTGTTAGACCTTTCTTATGATCTATAGTTTGTCTTCTCAACCTCATTGCTCGTATTTGTGATGACGATGGGTTTTTCTTCCAATAATGCTAAATCAAGATGCAAAACATCTAAATGAAAATTCACTTGTTAGCACTAATCAGAGAAATTCAAATTATTAAACACAATAATAAAAGAACCATGCAAATGAGGAGAAATAGCTGCAAATACATAAATTTTTCATAAATTATCAAATTCAAATAAATAAACATTTCAAATATACTGTTGATTTCCTTTGGAAAAACTCAATAAAATATTATTATCAGTTTAATACCATTCAAACTTTGTTAGGTAATCAAATAAAAACTTATCAAATAAAATCAGTATCTTTGGATATATAACATATTAGACATGTAAATATTGATTTTCTTCTATTATATTTTTAGTCATAGAGTATTAATTTACCTTTGGGTTAATTCTAAATTCTATCAACTAATAAGTTTCATTTATCCATATAACTAATTCAATAATAGACATTAATATTTTATGAATAAATAACTATTTACACATGAAAAAAAATCTCTTAATTAGTTTGGTCACTTTGGTGACTAACAAATTTCTTTTTATAACGTTGTAAATAAATTTAATATATAATACATAATTTTAAATTTTAATACTAATATGCATAAAACTAACATGGAATTGTTAATAAAATTAATAGAATATATAGCATCATAATAAAATAAAAATGTCATTAAATTTTGGAAATAAAAAATTAACTTAAATAAGTATGTAGACTTAAACATTGAATAACAGTTATAGTAAAATTTATATCAATAATTCGATGGAGTTCAGGAGTTAGGATATTAATTTGGCATTCACCCAAGAGACTAAGATTTTGATTCTAAGGCAAGGACATTTTGCTTCTTTTTCTTCTTTAAAAACTATATCTAAATTAGAATCTTAAAGAAAATAGTAACAAGTGTTCTTCCTTATTGTTTAGTGGTTAAGGTGTTTCACTTTCACCCAAAAACAACTAGACACTAAAGTTCATGTACAATATAACAAAATTTTAACATACAGAGTAAACAATAGAATTATGGAATGTCTAATGCATAAAATTGGGGTAGTAATAATAAAAAATACTCTTTATTTATTTATTTTTTAATATAAACCATGAATAGTGAATAATCACAAAAGTCTTCAAACATCAAAATATTTAGCAATCATTATCAAACAATTATAATAAAATAGATCAATAAATTGTATTCAAAAGACAAGCTATATTATTACATGTAAAAAATATGGTCTTTATGACTTAAAATTAAAATTAGCATTCATAATTTTAGGATATCGAATAAACAATTGTTACAAATCATTAGAGTGAAATATCGTGTACTTGATGTGGAAGACACCATCATCAAAAAGAGATCAAGAAATTTCACTGTGCTCTTGGTTAAAACTGATTTTTCTATCTTGACTCTCATGCATCTACATAAACTTAATAGAAAATAATCTGTAACCTTAATTAGTTGAAAGGGGACTAATTTATATATCTGTAACTTTAAATTTGATATGTCCATTAAGTGATCAAAATAAACAGTTGAGAGAGCTTAAGAAGAAATTGTACCAAATTTAAATCAATTCATATATAATTAAAGTATCATATCTCGACTCAAAATTTTAAATTATTGGATTATAAATCATATCTTTGTAGATATCTTGCATTCCTTATGTATCTTTTTGATATATGATTACTTCACTTATGATTTTTTAACAATTTAATGCTTAATTAATAATATATTTTCATCTGTCTTTTCAAAACCATATTTTCTTCAATCTTTGGTATACTCCCTTTCTATTTTATTGATAGTTACATTTTTTTGTGCATTTGCAGGCACTTCTATTTCGACTAATCAACCTTAGTGGGAACAAAATTTCCTTTTCGATCAACCAACCTTAATGCAAATTAAATGTGTTAATGATGTTATGATTTGATTGATAGAAGTAGAACTAACCAATCATTGGGTTTTGTCTGTGTGAAGTCAAGAGCAATCTTCTAAGTTATAAATAGAAAATCAAGTACATGTTCATTGCTCACGTATTGTTTTATAGATAGCAACTGGTTTTTGTTTGAAGTGTGAACTTCAATGCGTCATTTGAGCACTTCACCCTTTTATATATTACACCAAATATACATGCATATGCCTTGTACAATGTTTATGGGCTGATTTTGACAATCTCGATTGTGACTTAATTACTTGTATAATTTGATCGAATTAGGAGGAAAACATGATAAGGAAATTGACATTTCTTGCAGATAAAGCATGACAACGGAGGGTCATGAGCTGCGACCTTAAATTCATCGGTGATCAACTTGAAAAAACAAGGGTTTGCTAAAGAATTAAGATTGTCAAGTAGATCCTGAGGTTTAAGAAAAATCTTATGCTCAATCATGCCCGGTTGATCACAATGTTTAGATAATAAACTCTCAACGTGGCAGTGTTAATATATAACCACCAAGTTGTAATAGAAAACATTGTAAAATCTTTCTTTGCTCTGACTTCTTGACAATACATAAGACCAAAAGAGTTACAAAATTATTGAAAATATAATAAGTTCCACGTTATGAAAATAAGTAATATGAAGTAATTACACTATCATGGACAAGAGCAACAATAACTTAAAAATAAGACATAGGGATAATAAAAATAACTCGATCTAATTTGAAATCGATGATTAAGTTTTGAATCGTGGAGGGCAAGTCTGATGGTTCAAAGTCTTCCAAATAAAATAATGTCATTTTAATACGACGTATTAAAATAAAATTAATTATGTTAACGAGTAGGAGAATTTATTGACACAAATGATACCATTTTGGACAATTATATTCAAAATATTGTTTTAGTTAATTATATCAAATTAATTTAATTTTGGTACGACAAAATTTTGAAACGTCTAAATCCAATTAAAGTGGGTTCAAATTATTCAATCAAATTTGTGTAAAAGCTTAGTCGGCTATTCAGATAGCGATTATG
>JAOSBM010000003.1:29665552-29684461 GCA_027568955.1 Erythroxylum tenue
TAACAATCATAACAAATTGAGAAAAAACAGCCCACGTTTACAACTAATTAACGTGGTAAAAGCTACAGCAAAATCCCCAAAATTACTAAACAACTACCTAAAGAATCGGTCTTATTTGAGCTGAAAGAAATATCCTAACAGAAAAACCTAAACTTTCTCATCAATTTGAACCAAATTTAGAAAGAAAAAAAATGAATTAACCCACAACTTGGTCCGTTACTGTTTCCAGTAAAACACAGATATATTATAAACATGATATCACGTACAAGATCATTAACAAGTTCAACGAAGAGGGTAACAACATAAATTTATATTTTGGCAAGAAAGTTGTCAAGAATCTCACATCATCAATTGTGAGTCCATTCAGTCATTTATAATAGTGTGTAAATCTCTCCTTTTAAGCTAACATTTGAAGGTGAGTTAAGTCTTTCAACATGATATCAGAGCCTATTTGTCTTGATAGTTTAGGGCAGTATCCGGTTCTGTCTATTTGTCCAATATATCCAGCAGATGTCCAGTCCTGCTTTGAGCTAAGAGGTGTATGTCAAGAATCTCACATTGAACAAGTGTGAGTGCATTCAGTCATTTATAATAGTATGTAATCTTCTCCTCTCAAGCTAACTTTTAGAAGTGAGTTAGACTTTTCAACAAAAGTGACTATAACAAGTCGGATGAGAGTTATCAGTATCAAATCGATCCATAGCTCCACAAGTGGGGAAAAAGTTTGTTTAATCTTTTTGATTATTAAAAAACTTGAAATTGGTAATCATATATTAATGTCGGTAGAGACAGTATATATAACAGAATCACATAATACGTTTTATGGTCCATTGCCCTTATTTATGTTTACTTTAACCGTAAAAAGCAATCACTCCCAGGACATTGGGAAGATAATGTTTTATTAACAGCCACAAAAGCAAAGATATAAATTATAAAATTTACTTGCGGGTCTCTGATGTATTATTTTATCATCTCTCGAACAACCATAATGTCTTAACCTTTAAACTGACCGATTACTGCCTAGGCCAGTCGTAGATGCATAGTTCACAAGTATATATAACTAATTCTTCTTCACTCTCATCTAGTAAGCTAGCCAAAGGTATTACTGCATGAGAAAAATATGATGTTGCATCCTTTATCTAATACCACAAGAAATAATATCATATTGTGGCATAATTAAAAATTAGGGTCCGAGAAAAAATAAGGTTATTTTGTTTAATAAGTTTATAATTAAATGATCAAGACATCATTTTGGTCTCCAGTTTGACTAGTTTTGAACCGAGATCTGGTTTAAAAATAGAGTATACTAATCCAACCCGTTGTTATTAAAAAAATGAGTTAAATAATTCGTTAGACTCTTTTGTAGTTTGACATATTATCAATATATCCTGTAATTTTTAAAAGTTATCGATAATTTTCTTATATAACACCCGTTTCTCTTGCCATCAACTTTTGTTAAAAACTCTAACTATAGACATTAAGACGAAGTCGTAGTTTACATGTAACACTACACAATGTCATTTTAAAGTTTGCAGTTAAAGTTTGTAATAAAACTTAAATTCTTGAGCCAGCTGTCCCATTCTGTGAGATGCCTACAAATCAAAGAGAGAATTAATCACTAGGCTTGCCGGTAGATACCCTGATCTAGACCCAAAAAAAAAGTTTGTAATAAAAGTTGAAGGCATCGGGACATGTATTGATATATAGTTTTTAAAAATTAGGATATATATAGAGTGATTCAAGGAATTTTACCTTAAAAATAAAGCAATTATATAGTTGAAATCTCCTTTTTATTTTATCTTAAAAAATAGTGTGGTTGTCCCACGTCATGGTTACTTAAATTTATAGAAGTAGCTAACTGATTGATGTTGTCTTAAAATTTATACATTGCCCCATGCTTTGAACAATTTAAGGACATCTACCAATCCTTTAGATGTCTTGAGAAAGTTATACTGTACCCTAATTGTATTGCATTTCAAGGAATACTGATTAAACTATTTAAGTCACCCATGGAACATGATTCTCGAAATTAAGGTCACATCTAATCCAGTATGGTGAGGCCTAACATTCAGCCTACAAATCGTGAAGATTAATTTATTTTTAATATAGAAGCTTTATTTAAGTGTTAGATGTAATAGTATTTAAGAAGCTCTTATATAGAGAGTCACTCACAAGTATATGATTTGTTTATTAGTACACAGATTTTGACCATTTTCCAAATTTCTTATCAATCAAAAATATTTTGTTCTATTAAAAAAGTGATGGTGTATAATTTAGAAAAGAAAATCACATTTTAAGTCTATTTTCTTTTTTTATTATATCATTTATGTTAGAATAAATATTTTGAACTGATTGATTATATTTAAAATTTTAATTAAAAATGTTGGAAGATTTAATGTTTATATAAAATATTATAAAAGTTTACAACAATGTTCTAAAAAATAGAGTTGAAGTTAAATCGATAAGATAAGCGGTTTAATGTTTAAAAGGTTCAACCAGTATTAGATAGACCCTCTAGAGGGCGGTCGAGTTGGTGGAGTGGAAGGGGCATAAGGCCAAAAGATCATGTGTTCGATTCCTTCTATTTACGCTCTCTCGGTTGAGCCTGTTGTACAAGATTTGCCTAGTATAGAGTACCCGATTGGCGTGATTTGCAAGCTATTGCGTCAATTCGGAGTTTTACCCAGTGCACATCCAAAAGGTAGTGGTTGCAGGTTCCTTTGTTTAAAAAAAATAGATAGTCATAAAATCGGTTAAGATTAAATAAAATTAAATAATTTAAAAAATAATTAAAGAAGATTATCCTTACTTATTGAAAAACTTAAATTTTAATTGAAAAGGAAACTGTTAAATAGAAATTAATCAGTTTATTTTGATGTATAAAAATTAATTAGTTTATAAAAACTGACCAACTAATTAATAAATTGATCAACTTTTGACAAATAAAAATTATTAAACTAAAATAAATTAAAAAGTTAAAATTTAATCGAAAAGTTATTGGTTTGAAATTTTTATTATAAAACCAACCGAACCGGTTCAATTTTTAAAATACAACGAGTACCTATTCTTAGATAGTTCCGATAAATTATGAAAGACGTATCAGTTCTTACCTTGCATTGTCAAGAAACCAACTTTTTAATTAAGTTGTCAAAATCAACCAATGATAAATTAAAGCAGGAGGAATCCAATCATAACCATCTTGGTTGATATTAAGAAATTTGACACGTTCAAGCTGTTGATTGAAGGAAGAGCATGCCTAGGAATAGCCTTAACCTATTGCACATGACCCTATTTGGTGTATACTATTTGATACGAAAATTAAAGAGGAGGGAGGTCACAAAGAGACAAGCAAAATTTCCAGGCGCAGGTGAGTTAGTAAGGGGTTTTTCTGACTTAAGTGAGGTCGTGGGTTCGAACTTTTCTTATATATGCAGCCGTTTAAAATTTAGAGTCAGAGCTTTACCTCCCGCAAAGAATCTACCCAGCTAGCGCAAGGATTAATCTGAGTGTGGAATAGCTTAAAGGTGCCTTCCCAGATGCCTTCCCATAATTAAAATCTGCCTAAAACACCTCGCAGATCAAAAAAAAAAGAAAGAAAGAAAGAGACGCGCAATCTTGATGGAAGACTTTTGCATGTTGAATTTTGAAGCAAGAAATGATGTTGGTCCCAAACGGACATATCATCATGAATCTTCCCCTTAATTATGTTCCTTTTTCTTTTGTAGTTAATTGGACATTATGTCTCTTTAGGTTAAATAGTTTCATCCCTTCTAGGCGTTAATAAAAATCTTAGCGATTATAAACATTAACATTATTCTTCGAATTTACATCAGGTTAATTGTAAAAAAAATCTCAAATTCTACTCGATTTTATATTATTAGCGTGAATTTTAAAAAATGAAGTTAAAATACTCCAATTTTTAGTTTTTCTACAAAATTGCCCAATATTAACTTTTCACTAATATGAATCTATGTGGGATTAGTGTTTTTGTCATATAATTATCACATATTATATTTATATCACGGATAAATTTTATTATTTAATAAATTAGAAATATTAAAACTCTAAAATAATTATGCACATATATAATTATATGTTCATACATATTTTTTGATATTTTAATTTATGAAATAATAAAATTTATATGTGAGACAAACATAATACGTGGCAAATATGTGCAAAAATATTAATCTGATGTGAATTATCACGTTATCCACGTTAACGTCAAACTTAAATCAGTCTATTTTTGTAAAAAATTATAAGTTGAAACATTTTGAAAACCACTTTTTAAAATTTGACTATAAAATTGAAGAAAGTTGATATTTTTTTATAATTAACTCTTTCAAATTAATATCATTGAAAGAATCAAATTATAAAAATTGAATAGATCATCTGTCAAAGATAACGAAAACAGATAATTTGTTATCTATTTGTAAATATAACATGAAATTTGATGTGAAATTAGTTAAAATATATTACTATTGATTCAAATAATAAGGTGCATCTAGGTGTGTGATTCAAGTGGGCACAAAGAAAGAACTATATGATAAAAGCTTCTTAATTATAGATTCAAATAGTAGATTCAAGTGGGCACAAAGAAAGAACTATATGATAAAAGCTTCTTAATTATAGATTCAAATAGTAAGGTCCAACGCACTCGAAGAGTCCACTGTGGTCCTCTCATGAGTACAACTAAAGCTAAAGTTACACAACCTCTCATCTTTTTTTTTCTCTCCCAACATGTTTTTGTAGCACGTTGGAGGTATGCGATCTTTAACTAAGAAAACTTCTCCTAGTGATCGAAAGGTTAATGATATATAATGAACTATATCATTGATGAGAGTCCACAGGGCATTTGTTTCGATCAATGGGCCATCAATGCTGCTCAAAACAGAAAGTCAAGAGAGGGTTATGGTCACCTGAAGAAGATGAGAAGCTAATCAGATATATAACCACACATGGTCATGGTTCTTGGAGTTCTGTTCCAAAGCTAGCAGGTACATAAACAAACCAGTGACCACTCTGCACTTTTTCTTGTAATTCTTTGAGTCCTGAAATGGGTTTGTTTATGCCTTACACAGGTTTGCAGAGGTGTGGAAAGAGTTGCAGGTTAAGATGGATAAACTACTTGAGACCAGATCTTAAAAGAGGTTCTTTTACTGCTCAAGAAGAGAGGATGATCATTGATGCTCATAGAATACTTGGCAACAGATGGGCACAAATAGCCAAACATTTGCCTGGAAGAACTGATAATGAGATCAAGAACTTCTGGAATTCATACATCAAGAAGAAGCTTCAAGCACAAGGGATAGATCCAGACATCCAAAATCTTAATTCTCTGAAGTATGAACATAATTATCCCAGCATCAATGAAGCTGAAGTACTTTCGAATCATGATATCATCACTCAACTAAAACAAAACCAAGTTTTCACTCCAAGTTCAGAAGCAAATCATTTCTCCATGGGTACAGACATGCTAACTTCTGTGTCCTTCCCTTTTGGTCCTCCTCCTTATGTAGCCTCTTCTGATCATCATTCCTCATTCTATCTTGGGTTCTCAACTTGTGAGCCTCAAAACTGTAGTGCGTCACAAGCTTTCTTGGACAATGAAACTCGGTCACTTGCGGGAAGTGTACAAATCCCCATTTCTTCTTCACAACCATGTGGGTCAGGGATCACTGACGAGATCTATAACATGTGGGGTTGTGATGGTGGTGACTTTGAAGGCTCCATTGGAACTGCAAGACATGAAGCACCAAATACAAAGTTAATGGAGATTGAGAGGAACAACGAGTGGAATGGTGGGCCAAGTGTGGATCTTCTCTCGTTTGGGAGCTCTAATTTCTACGATCTTGATTTTGTAGGGTCTACGATGTCTAGTGGCATGTATGAGAATGCGAGTCTGAATACTATGGATCAACGTGCATGGGATTCATAGGTATTTACCATGTATATGGTTGGTAATAAGTCGGATCAGGTTGAGTCCGACACTAAAATAGTCTTATTTTGTTAATCCAACTTAAATTAATTTTAATTTTTGCAAATTAAGTTTTTAATTTAAAATGTTTTACTCTTTACTTTATTATATATTTATTATATTTATTATATTTATTAATTATATACAACGAGAAAATTATTTTGACAACATACTACATAAAACATATAATTTATAACAACTAACCATATTTAGAAATATGTCATAGTCAATTAAATACATACCATAAAAGTATATGAATGATTGGTTTGTATGCATTAATTATAAGTTTTAAATTTAGAGTAGAGGGAGAGGTCATACGTGTTTAATTATTTAATAATAAATATTAAATTTTTACTTAATATGAGAAATTATATATTATTGTGGTATAAAATAATCTTTAATGATGACTTTTAAATTCTTTCCCTTTTTTATTAAAAAATTATTTATATTGGTGAATAATTAATACACAAATTAGTTTAGAGTTGAACTCTGCACTATTAATACTTAAGATATAGTAATCCATTTTTATAATATTTTTAATAAAGTAAAAATTTTAGTGATATCATTCAATATCATAAATCATAAAAACTAGTATTTTTTAAAACAATTATTTAATAAAAATAATTATTAATAAACACTAAATTAGGAACAATCAGGACCTTTTAATAATACTGCCTCTTCATCCCGGGCTTTAGGTGGATAAACAGTTTGGGTTGGGTTCCAAATCTGTTCTTGTCAATCCGATATGTTCTCATTCTTGGATAGGCCCAGCCAGTCAACCTATTTTTCATAAATTGTTCCTATTGTCTATTTTCTATAATTATATTTCAACTATTTATAATCTGATGCAAAAATAATTTGTAATTTATAATTAAAATTCATTTAAATAAATTTAAATAAATGTACAAAATTGAAAAAGTTAAGAATTAGCAGATACCTAAGCATAAAAACATTTTAAAGTTAATCTACAGCATAAAAACATTTTAAAGTATAGTCAGTGAAATAAAAAAAACACTACAAGAAATATGTAGTTTACCGATAGAAAAAATCGACGGTAAACATAAGTATTCCGTTGGTAATAAAAATAATGACGGAATAAAACAACAGACAATAACGTCGTTAATACGGCCATGGGTAAATTTAACGACGGAAAATTTATGTGTCTTTCCATCGTTAAAGTATACCGACGGACAGGCGTAACCTTCGGTAAATTTTACCGACGGAAGGCTTTTCCTGTCGGTACATTTGCCGATAGAAAAAGAAGAACGGTCGGTAAACCGTAGTTCAAATAATGGCAAAGGTTTCAATATTACCGATGGAAGAAGAAGAATGATCGGTAAAGATGGTTATAATTTACCGACGATTTAAGGTTTTCCATCAGCACATATAGTGTAATTTTGTGACGGTCGTATACATTCCGTCGGTAAATACAAGTAAGATTTTTTTTAACCCGACATTAAATTTTATTTCATGATCTTATGATAAATGCATAATATCAACAGTTATGAATTATCTGCTCATAATAATTTTATTTGTTTATATATTTAATTTGTTTAAACAGAAAGCTGATTGAATATATAAAGTTAAAATTATCTTAATTAATAATAAAAACATTACAGTGTACATAATAAGTCTTTGTAATTCAAAGCAAATGATTACAACAATCTTAATGTCTTGGTGACCGTCGATGCTACCCCTTGCCTTCATCTCATCCATCTCTTGTCTCAGCTAAGCTATGGTGTCTATCAATGTGTCCACTGTTGTTTGAAGTCGATTGATGTGATCGGTTTGCGATCATCTACTAGATGCTGTTGTATTGGACATGGAGGATTGCGAACAACATATTTTGGCAAATGAACCTAGCCCGAAGATCCTTCCACGACGGTCCCTACCACCCACAACATCAAGATATGTCTGAATCTCATCAACAGATGTTTCCTGCTGAGACTGTCGCTGAATGGTTTCTTGTATTTAGTCATATTAGGAAGCAATATTTATATTAGTAAGTGATAATTATTAAGAAATAATAATAAAGCATTAATTTCACATATATTCAGTTCTCTACATCGGCTGTTAACGAATGTCACACCGTCATGTTTTTTCGTGTGAGTGTGCAAAAACAACTAAGTAGGTGTAGGTCTCATGCCCATAGACTTTTTGTGCATATTTAACCTAAAATGTTAGATGTCAACTAGATTTTATAAAAAATTCGGCAGAGTTTCCTCTATTTTTATGATATTCCCCCTTGTTGAACAAATAAAATAACTCAACACAACCATATATGGCACCAGAAATTTATACTATTATCATTATCCATAATACACATATTTTCATTTTAACATTCACTCATCAATTTAAATTGAAATACAGCAAAGTAAAACATTTACAATATAAGTGTCAAGTTTAGATACTTACAAATCTTTGTGCATGCTTATGGTAGGTAATTGATCCTCCTGTATGTATGAGAAGACTCTCTTCCCCCGGGTCTACGCGTTTGATGGCGGAATTACGCCCCGAGATGGACATTGCCTCAGGGCTTGTCCAATACTCCTGCCAACGACTTCATATTTGCTCCGAAATATAAGACGATCCCACAGTAGCCTTGTGTATCGCACCAATAAAGTCGTGATAACGTGTACGAGCTCGTCTCTCCCATACTTTATGTATGATCGCATCGAAACCAGAATCCCAGAAAAATTCTTTAAGAAAATATAAGGATCAATGGTGAGTTACTATAATGTAATAATATTTATCAAATTAATGTATACAAATAAATATAAAAAGAAAAAAATATTATACCTCGAACTCCTTAAAGTAAAATCCATTTATGGCCTGAGAGATATGCTTCCACATATAACCTTGAGGATCAATCCTCTCCTTAAATGTAGATGTCATATTTTTGGAACACGATCCAGACGAAATCAACCTAATATAAAAAGTAATTTTATACCATGAAAAAATCGATAAATCTATCACTTAATTAAAAACATAAAGTGTTTAATCTGAGTTCACTTACAGATTATTGTCAATTGTTATGTACTTTCTCCCATCAGATCCCTCAGCTCTAGGCTGACGGTCGTCTCCTCCATCCGATAAAGGGGTGGTGGATGATGTATAAGTTGAGGATGGTGTAGCATGACGAGCAGTAGGTGATGCCTCATCTGCAACTGTAGATCCTGGAGGGGGAGGAGGTGATGTAGTGTCAGCTGCAGATTATGATAGTCTACCTCCACAGTAAGTACCTCTGAACATGCATCTGAACCTGGGCCGCATAAAACACATTAATTGGGTTATTTTATAGGAATTAAAAAAGAGAGAGGAACAAATGGTACATGAATAGTAGACACTCAAGGTATATGAATGCTCGTAGTCGTAAGTTTCAACTCTAAGAGACAAAGATGAAGAATTCGTCACTTTTGGAGATAATGCCAAGCGTAGGATAATTCACATTGATAAAGTTGGTAAGAAAGATCACAAAATTACTGATAATGTACTTTAAGTTCATGACCTGTTAAATGTGAGCCTACTACGTGATAAAGGCTAAAATTATACTTTAAAGGGATATTGTGCATTACATTTTTTAGGAAAAAGAGAAGGAAGCATAAAAGCAATTGATGTTGATGATTTTTCTAACCAAGATATGAAGTGTCTAATGTTTATTAGAGAACACACATGAATTTGGAATAGTAGACTTAGGAATGCAAGTGTAGGCCTCATTTCTAGCCTCATCTCCAAACAACATATAAATAGGCTTCTAGAGGCCAAATTTTAAAAAGACTTGTATTCATTGTCAAATGAGAAAACAAACTAAAATCTCATTCAAAAGTAAAAAGTCAGTAAATCCTACTAGACTTTTACAATTACTTCATATGGATTTATTTACAACAACTAAGGTTGCTTGTTTAGGTGGTAAATTTTTTGCTTTCATCATAATTAATGATAATTTTAGTAGATTTACTATGGTCTTATGCTTACTAAACAAAGATGAAGGCTATAGGACGTTTGTCAAATTTATAAAAAGGGTACAAAATGAAAATGAACATTTTGTTGCCTTTATTATGAGTGACTATAATAAGGAATTTAAAAATTCAAGGTTTGAAAAAATTGTAAGGATTTAATAGGGTATTTAATAGGAAGAAATTACAATTGAAGAATCTATGCATGTCTTTTCTATGAAAGATTTTGAAGAGATGAGATAGGTATATATAAAGATCTAAAGTCATTAGCCTTTCTTGGAATTAAAAGTGATCACCAACAAATCAACCATGAATATATTGTTGAACTAAGTGAGGGAAACAAGAATTATGAGACTCCCACGAGATTGGAAATTCAAAGAAAAGTCATCCTCCAAATCAAATTTTAGATGATGTTTAATAGGGGGTAATCACTAGACCTCAACTTAAATATTTTTATCATATTACCTTAATTTATTAAATTGAATCTAAGACAATAAAAGAGGCCCTTAATGATGAAAGTTTGGATCTTGCTATGAATGAGGAGTTTAATCAATTGGACTCCAAATCAAGAAAATGAAGGAAGGTATCTTTATAAATGAAGAAAATTACACTAAAGAACTATTCAACTACTTCAAAATGGGCCAAACCAAACCAAACAATTAAGGACACCTATTAGGAAGAATTAACCAACTTCGTCTTCTAACTAATACAATCACAACAAAGAAAAGACATTTCAACAAACACCTAATATGCATCAAACAATCTTTGCAACATCACAACCAAATTTCAAAACTCAACCTTCTAACACTAACATTTTAACCTTAATTCTTCTTACCCATTCACAAATTACTCAAACATACCAAACAAATCAACTAAACAAACAAGGTTACTTAACAGAAAACCTAAACCATTTACAATATACCTCACAAAAATGCAACGGCTGTGGGAGAAGAGGACGAGCTTCCGATGCCAACCACAACACCGATGACAGACCAGAAAGCAGGGGGAGAACTCGCCGGAGGAGAGGAGATGACGCGGGAGGAAGGAGAACAAAATCGAAGCAGACCCGACGGTGGGTGGGGGCTGGGGGGGGGGGGGAGCAGTTGCGGTTTTGTTTTAACCAGAACAAAACGACGTCGTTTGATATCGTTTGGTGTTAAATCAAATGACGTCGTTTGTTTAAGTTAATAACGTTCAAACGCAAAGAGACGATGACATATTGGTTTAAATTTTACCGACATAATTTTTCGTCGCTAATATTCCGTCGGCACTGTAAATTCTTCATTTCTTTGCCACTAATTCCCGCCTTAGTTACTGATGGTATTGTTCCGTCGCTAAATTAAATTTTTTCGACGCATTTTCCAACGGAGAAGTGAATATCGTCGGTAATTTGCAACGGTTTGTTTTCCGTAGTTATTTTTCCGTTGCTAGTTTGTTATTTTCTTGTAGCAAAGATCACTCAACAGGTCAAAAATAAATTATAGGAGTAGGAAAATATATTTAAAGTTGTAAAAAATTCTATTAATTTTTAAAATTATCGAAAATATATTTTAAAAACCTTTGTGGTGTAATTAACTTAAATTTTTTTAATCTTTAAAAATATAAAAAAAGTATTTTTAGTATTCAATTTTTTATAAAAATCATTTCTCTTATATTTCCACTAAAAAATTAGTAGTTAAACACATGTGATATAAACACGGTATATAAATTAATTAAATGTTATTAACATGACAACACATCTTGACTCTTAAATTCAATTCGAATTAATTAAACTTGATTTATAAGCAATAATAATTGAGTGGTTTATATGTGTTGTTCATATTACGTGTTTTTCGTTATTATTTAATAAAAAATTAAGATAAGAATGTTTTGAACATTTTAAAAAATTACTAATTTTTTTTGAAAAAAGAAAGATTTTTTAAAGAGATTTTAAGTGAATTTTTAATTTTAGTAATTTACAGTTTAAAACTTCAATATATTTTTACTTGGACTCAAAAGGTGGAACGCCCACCCTAGGCGCCTCCACACTCTGACCCGGTATTGTGTAAGGGAGGTAAATCACGATCTGATCCCAGCCAGTTTTTCGGAAAGGTGATCCAGTGCTCGGTGCGCACAAGGAATCACCACATTAGATGAACTCTCACACTGTCGCTACCGATACTCGAACTCAAGACATTGGACTCACTTTCTTTCCCAATGACCAACTGGACTACCACGCGGGCTTCAATATGTTTTTACTGATTTTGCTTAATGTTGTCTTAGAGGCCGCTTCGTGAAGAGGATTCGTAGACTTGCTTCTATATTTGTAATTTCTAATCTAAATTATATACTATTAAGAATATTATATTTAAATTTAAAACTTTAACCTTACGTCACTCTTATGACAATATGTTCTAAGCTTTGTCATGTTATAGTAGGAAGTGCATGTTTGCTAAGACTCTTCTCGGTCATCAGAAGCTCAACTATAGTTCATAGATACCTTTTTTAAAATCCATTTATGGGTAATTGTCTATAAAGACAGTCTTGTTTATAGGTAGGTTCGGCAATTAGAGCTGAAATTAAGTTAATAGATCAGGCTTGTTTAATTGGGATCGAGTTTGTGCTCGAGCTTGGGTTGTCCAAATTTGACACGATTTGAGGCTCAATAATTATAAGAACAATAATGTCATTTTTATTTTTAATTTAAAAAATTATATAATCATACAAAGAAGAGCCAAATTAGGCTTCAAATTACCTCGATTAAGCTCAGACTCAAGCTCAAGTGCCTGACTCAATCAAGGCTTGGAGTCAAGGTTGAGATCAAATAGAAGATATCAACCAGAGTCATTGTCACCCTTATTTACAGCAGGGAAAAAGGAACATCATCTAAGCATAGAGTAGGTTTCTTTTCTTACATGGACAATTTAGTCATTGACACAAATTCAAAGTTAATCAATCATTTGTTTCATGCTAATTCAGCTGAAGTAATGTCAAATAAACTATTCTGTTTTTGACTCGATACAAACTTTGTTCTCGGTAAGTGCTACTTCCATTAAACTTTCAAGTCTTGTTACACTTTTCCTAAAAGCTTAAAAGTTATGGGTGAAACTCAACTCGACGGAGCCTGTAAAAGCTCCCCTCCTTGGTCTCAGCGGGCGGTCTTATACGAGATAGCATCGAAGTTTGGCTGGGTGGTTTTATTCATAACTTAGGATGGTGCTCTCCGCTAGCCGTAGAAATATGGGGCGTTTCTCTGGACTAAACCTGACCTGGGATCTCGGCTATCGCCAAGTAGAATTAGAACTGGACTCTCAAGTCGCGACTAGTCTTCTGTCCGACTCTGCCAACCGCACATCATCCCTCAACCCTCTCCTCGTAAGCATCAACAAACTCCTCAATTGAAACTGGGTCATCCGACCCTGCTATATATACCGGGAAAGCAATAGATGTGTCGACTGACTCGTCAATTTTGCCGTCTGTTGTGACTTCGAGATTACCACTTTTGTAAACGCCTCCTCTGGGTGTCTCCTGATCCTCCTCGAGGACATAGTTGGGATTAACCTTCCCAGACTAGTTACGTAATTTGTACTATTTTTCCGTTTAATAAAAAAAATAAGCCATGGACAAGCTGAGTTCATCATCTGTGACCAAATAAATATCAAACGACTAAGATGGAGTCTCATGTTCATAATCAGGAGTGAGGAAGAAGAAAGAATCCAAGACTAAAATGAAGATCAGACCTTGTGATCTTGGAGTACAAAGTAACTGCTTGTTCTTGGAGTTTTATACGTATAGCATGCTTGCCGTCTGTCCAAAACCCACCCCGTTTTGTCCGGTTTCTCTTATCCATGCAGAAAGTGCGACGTCAGAATTCACTTTTGGTAAAGAAAAGCTTCATAAATCACTTTAACCCTTTTATCAAAGGGAAACAACCAGTTCTTTTTTATCTTTTGAGGATGACTTGACTGCAGAGTAGGTTAGATAAGACCGAGGCGAGGAGTGTTTTTAAATTTAACTCCTGTCCTGAACTAAAAGAATTAATTAAAATAGGGCAAAAGAAATAGGCTTTTTCTATAATTTAAAAAAATTAATTTTTAAAATTCTCTAAAAGGATTATTCTAATTTTTAGTCTTTTTTTAAATATCTTCTCTTAGACTTTGGTCAAAAAAAAGTAGTATAAATATTAGACGTGAACTAATCAAATGTCATTTATAAGTTAATTTAACTCAATTCTTAAACTTAATCCTAATCAATTAAATTTGACTTAAATTAATAAATTAAGATAATTATAATAAATTAGTTTAGTTTGAGTTTAAAAACTAGACTCAATCATCATGTAACTAATATTTTAATTAATTTACATTTGATGTTCATACTTTATGTGTTTCGTTGTTATTTTTAGCTGATAATTAACAGAATGAGTTTTTCTAAAAAAGATTAAAACTAAAAAGAAAATTTTAAAAAATCAATTTTTTCTAAAATTTGTTAAATTATAAGGGAATTCCATAGCTATTATCTATCAAAATATGTTTTAAGTGATAGAAATTAAATTTAAATTACAAATAGACTTCCACAATCACTATAAGCCACCGAGTTTATTGTTTTTTTTTTTAGTTTTAAAAATAAAATTTTTTGTATTATTATTATATACACTCGAGAATTTATTCACAAATAGAATGATAGGTGGGTATGGTT
Source organism: Erythroxylum tenue (assembly GCA_027568955.1). Classification (NCBI taxonomy): domain Eukaryota; kingdom Viridiplantae; phylum Streptophyta; class Magnoliopsida; order Malpighiales; family Erythroxylaceae; genus Erythroxylum; species Erythroxylum tenue. The sequence continues at coordinate 29,680,160 of JAOSBM010000003.1, forward strand.
GGGTCATCCTTACAAAGTTTCTTAAAGTGACTAAACTCCTCAAAATCAAAAGTGAAGACAATATGATTCCTTGATTGCCAAAAGTAGAGTAGGCCATTTTACCTGCTCTTCAGAGACTTGCATCACATACATGAAAAGATTAATATTGGCAACATCAAGGTGTGTCTATCTTGACTTAACCACGCTTTAAAGAAAGTTTTTGCAATGATGGAAAGTGAGGGAATATAATCAATTGCAAATTTCTTGTCACTTTTGCACGTAGAGCAAGTAGTCAATAAGTCATGAGCCTGATACCAAATACCAATACCATCCTTTCCTTCCTAAGGACATAATTGAGTTACCAGAAACAAGCAAAAATAGTGTTCTAGCAATTGGTCTTATACTTAGCAATAACTTCCTTTTTTTCCCTCCTGATGATGATCACCACCCGTTTGTGTAAATTGGTGTAAGAGCTTAATGATTGTACTCTGTGATCACCACACATGTTGCCAAAGTTGCAATTATGGTCTTGAAGTTGAGTACGAGGCAATTAGTATGATTGCTTCTCGTGTCATGGACTCTTTATGAAGCCCTTGCATTGCATGGATGAAATATCTCTTCTCACTTTCGATATTAATGAATTTTATAGCACTTGATAATGCCCATTTTCCATCTTACCAATTTTCTTTTATCACCAATATTAAATAATGTTATTAATTTATTCATCTAATTAAGTTCTTTATAAATGTCAAAAGATTGAATTGAACCATGACCTTGAATTAAAAAAAGTTTAAATTTAGACTGAAATTTTATATTTTTTTGAGTTTTTGATCAATATAGTTAGATCCAATTTTTAACATAAATTTTACTATAATTCAACTTGGCTAACTCAATTTTTTTAATTTTGATCTGAATTTAAATTAAAATGTCAATTTAATTATTAGAACGTCTGTCTATATATAATGTTATTTGTAAAAGTTTTTGATTAGCAAATTAATCACTTTTTACCAATGTTTTAAAAAACTACATTGAAAATTAGATCAATAAAATAAAAGACTTAAGGTTTAAAGATTTAATCGATATTAAAGTATATATAATAAATAAGAAATAAAATTATTCAAATTATTTAAAATATTAAAATATCAATTTCTATCAATATATAATTAATGAATATTAATTTTTAAATGTAAAAATTAACTAAAATTCTCTTTTAATCATTCTTGTGTTTTTTATATATTAAGATTATTAAGGTGATTATGTTTTCAGGTAAGTATAAAAAGACAAAAGCAAAGGCACGAGAACATTTTGATAAAAGAACGGAGATTATCTTTGTCATGAAAAAAGTTAAAATCTAATAAAATAAAGTAAATATTAAATAAAATTAATTTACTAATTCTAATTTTGAAACAGTTAATTTACAAAAATTAGTTAATTAGTCAATTTTAAGAACAAAAATTATTAAATTAAAAACTTGCTGTTTCAAACTTATATTAAGAATTTCGACAATATGACCGTCTACATGTATAAATTATTTTAGGCCTTGTTTAATTTAAGGGTTAATAATAGAATGGAATGGAACGTAACACGCTCAACCTTCTCGCTGTTTCAAATGCTTTGCCAATGGAACAAACAAATGAAAGTTACTTCCAAACAGAAGCAAACGAAAGAAGATACAAAAACGATGGAGGAAGGTCGCTGTGGACGTATAGGACCCTTTTAACATTAGCGATTGAATTCGTCAGCTTTTAGAACAAAGAGACAATATGTGCCTGATAACAAAATAGTGTCCAAAAGGACCAGGACGGATATTTTGGGAAATTCAAGACAGGGAAAAAAGGAAAGGCTATTCACAATCACCTCAACTTTGGATGCCAGGTCTGCTTAATTACTTTGCACGCAAAACTATGGCGTTTTGTGGGGGGCCATTATTGGGTTCTTTCAACCTTGATAAGCGTATTCGCAGCTCAAACCCATATAAACAATATTGGTTACATGATTATGTTCCTTGTTCAAAGTTAAATGATTGTCTCTTGGTGAAGACCAAGAAGATGAACTTGCGAGTATCGATTTCCTTGTGCTATGAACATTGCCTCCTTTAGTCCTTTGCTAGTTATATGCTCACAAATCTTCAACTTCGCTATAAGTTACGGAATACTTTGTGTTTTTCATTTTGATTCGTTGAAAATCAAATTCAGAACTCACATAAAAGAATAACTTAGTACAAATTTAACTAAGAGATGAGATATAAAAATTACTCCTTTCTACTCAAAATAAGTGTCGTTTTAGAGGAATTCACACTTATTAAGAAAGTTAATGAAATGTCTAATATATCCTTATTAATTACATGTTAAAGTATCTTGAAAATATAATTTGTGTGTGAAATTTGTGTAATTAAGATGTGAGAAAAATTAATGGGTAATTTTGGAAGTAAAATCATAAATATACATAAAAAATCACAAACGACGCTTATTTTGAATAATTAAAATCCCTCTAAAACAACACTTATTTTGAATAGGAGAAAGTATTTCTGAACCAATTCAGAACTCACGTACAAAACAATTACCATTTAAAATATGTATTAGGTCGCATGTTTAATGTTTATTTCTTCTTATTCAGAAAAAAATAGATTACCTTATCCGCTGCTTCATTCAAACATATTAAGACCAGAATCATTAAGCTACTCTACGATTCGAGTTAGTATTGAAACTCGTGCAACATAGATAAGTTTTATCACTTTTTCTTGATTTTTTAAAATCATCTTTAGGCTTCTTTCCACAATCTATTCTGTTGATCTTTCGGTCAAGAAAGGTGATCAACTACCAAGATTTGGACCGAATCTCTTTACATAAAATAACATATCTTTTAGTGTATTATTATCTAATATCAGTTAAAGAAAAATTAAGAAAGAAAAGCATAAGAAGACACATCATGTTGGAGGGTCATGGGCAGTAATAATTAAGAGAAGTAACCAAGGAAGTGAGCCACAATCATGAAAAGAGAAACCCAAAATATAATTATCATCATATACATCCTCTCATGGTTCAATGATTGATGCAATTGTTCTCTTTAGGAAACAATAATAATAAGAATAAACTGTAGTGATTTCACATTCGTGTAACAGTACTAAAACAAGACCTAAATGTATATATATATATATACTATATAGCAGGAACAAACACAAACCAAAAAGAAAATTACCAAAGAGATTCAGGAAGAAGAATGATCAATGAACTGAAAATGAAGGACAACCCATGTTTTATTTTTACCTATTTGAGATGGGATTAGGGCCGCTAGGAACTTCATGTTCACCAGCACTAACGATCCCTTCTTGCCATGGCAATGGAGATCTACGAGGCCTGAAACGTACTCTTCTTTGACTTTGTGGATTAACATGAACTTCTTTATCATTTGAAGGATTGCCCATTTCATGTCTCTTTGTAGCAACCAATCCCATGTTCTCTTCCTGCAAATTGCCTCCAGTTCTTGCTGAGACATGTCTATGCTCATTTTTGGCCATGGATAAGTGAACCATGAAGAAGAAGAAGAAGAAGAACATAATGGTCAAAGAAGAAGTGGTACAAGGAGAGATTGCATGACCAGCCATGCAAAACCAGATCATAAAAGAATCATCCAACAACAACTCCAAGTGGTGAACATCTATGTATGTTTGGGAACCTGAGAGTAGAGGAGTTGGAGAGGTAAATATGGGGAAGGAAAAAGTTAAGTATGTTTTAGAGAGATCGCTTGTAGGGTTTATTATAAGCAATTTAAATGGGAGAAAGAAAGATAGAGACAGGCCTAGCTAAAAGATGAAAAAGGAAAGAAAGCAAAGTGGAGTGCTTTAACAAATGTTTGGCTTTGAGGTGATGGTGATATGTGGAAATGGATGGCTTTATCAATGTCCTGTCGTTGTGGCGGTGAAAATATACAAATGCCATTATAATTATCTGAAACTTAGCATAAATAGTCTTTTTCTGATTTCTTGATTGATATAAGAGAGGGATGGGGTTGGAGGGTTTTTGTTTAGTTTGGTATAGCTTTATGACAGAGAAGGAGCCTTTGGAAGCAGCCTATAGTCTCCCGGGAGGACGACCGAGACAGGCCCACCAAAAGCTATATAATAAGAGCCAATAGTCAACACTTGAACAGTTCAATATAGCAGCTCTTTGCCAATTAAGCTGAAATGTGCAATTTAAGATTCCTAGAGGTTAATTTGATCTGATGTTTCAACTTAAGATAGGGATGTGTTTGGATTAGCTTTTGCATTTAGCTTATGTTAATATTATTTTTAAATATAATTAATGTGATAATTATTGAATGAAT
>JAOSBM010000003.1:29691313-29721264 GCA_027568955.1 Erythroxylum tenue
AGTACAATTTAATTCATTACAACAAAATTAACCAAACAAAAATCCAATATAACACATTAGAAGTAGCAAAATCCAAAACAACACATTACAAGTAGTCCAATATTAATAACCAAAGACATGTCTAATTTATTACAAAAATCACAATCATTTCATTTTCTTAAGCCATTCGATTTGAAGATCATCATCCTTAAGCTCAACAAATATCTCTCTATTTTCCTTCTTCAAAAAAATTTGGTAGTTAATATAAACAGTTCACCTCCCCTTTCTATTTCATTTATACTTCGTAAGATGTTCATCACCTCAGCAATGCTATAATTAGGTTCATCTCTTTTAATAGAGCTTATTGAAGTTCTACTCTCTACTGCATCACATATACGGTCCAAATGTTTATATAACCTTTTTGTTGCCCCTATTCTAGTATCATGTTTCTTTCTTTTTTTCCCCTTTCCTTTTGTAGAAGTTCCTAGAGTTGGAGTTGATGAACCAATATCATTATTAATATTTCCAATTTCTGGATTGACAACAAAGTCTTCAAAAAGGTTATCGTCAAGATCAATATCAACTAGGCTTTCTTTACATGTCACATAACCATCATTTGGTACAAAACCTGAAAAAGGTGCCCAAGTTCCTTCTCCTGTAGCTGCAATATCTTTAAATAAAATATTCAACTGTTCAATATGTTTCAAACCTTTAGTTCGAAATTTGGCAGCCTCAAGATTTTTCTACAATAATATTGTTTAAGTTATTAAACTATCAAGTAACATCACGGTTTGATGGAATCACACCATTAAAAAATTCAATAGGGCAACATAAGATACCAAAAAAAGACTACAAATTATGTAAGTAATGGGTTGTACAGAAGCTCTTCATGTACTGGACAATATGAAGTCACAATGTTGTCAGTAGCCTCAACAAGTAATGACTTCTAAAATTTTTGGTCTAATACCAAACAAGACCGTAATTATTTAGAATTCATTGATAGCTAGTTTTGTTAGAAAAGGGATGTGAATTCATCAAAAAACCTTGTTTGCGTTAAATGCAGAGACGTCTACGTTTAACGCAGACGAACACTCTTCGTTTAACGTAGACTTGTCTTCATTGTTGACGCAGAGCGTTCGTCTATGTTGTATACGTTTTGACGTCTGCGTTTAACATAGACTCGTCTGCGTTGTTGATGCAGAGCGTTCGTCTACGTTGCAGATGTTTCGACTAGACGAACACAGTGTTACTAGAATAAAATTCAAGGAAGAGGAAAAATATAAAGGAATAACATTCGAACTAACCTGTGAGGTGATCGTGGATGTCTTGAGAGGATGAGTTGTGAGTGATTGAGAAGATGAGTTGTGAGTGAACAGAAGAAAGCCAAAGAAACGAAACAGGCGTTCTAAATTTTGATATATACATAAGTGACGCAAATTAGTCTACTCGAAAAAACTAAAATTTGAAGCTTTTCGATTGAGAAGATGAGTTGTGAGTGAACAGAAGAAAGCCAAAGAAACGGAACAGGCGTTCTAAATTTTTATATATACATAAGTGACGCAAATTGGTCTACCCGAAAAAACTAAAATTTGGGACTTTTCTGAAAAGCTTCAAATTTTAGCTTTTGAAAAAGCTGTATTTTAGCTTTTAAAAAAACTATTTATACTTCAAAAATGCTTTTGAAGTTTACAGCCAAACACTCATTTTTTCCTTAAAATAGCTTTTGCGGTGAAAAAAGTATTTTTGGAGCCTCCAAAAGCTGAACCAAACAGGTGTTTAGTGTATTGACAATTTATATTTGTTAAAGAAACTTTTTAAATATGTTTGGTATTTGGTCATCATCATCATCATCATCACATCTAGTCCGAAATTCTGCAATAAAGCGGGGTCTGGGGAGGTCTAATAGTACGCAGCCTGACTCCTATATGGTAGAGAGGCTGTTTTCGGTAGATTCACATACAGATGTGACAATAAAAGAGTGATACAGGTTAAAAAGTAAATAAGTAAAACTAACACGCTAAATCGTTATATAAATAAAATTACAATAAATACATAATAAATAAAACATTACGATAAATACGATCAAAACTAATTCTCTTATAAAAATTCAAGTTGATAGGAAAAATTATGTACTTAAGATTAACATTTGAAAAAACATACACAAAACAATGTCTTTTTACACATTTGCATATGCGCATGGAAAGATAAGTGTCTTAAATGGCAGAATCAACTCGAAGGGAACTAGCTATGTAATACATACATATAGCATATACACAAGCAAGAAGGTTGTGAAACCACGGGAATTATTGTAATAAGAAACAAGCAACTAGTGCTTCTAAAGAAATGACGTTTTCATATCGGTTTGTCTCCATCTGAGGAATATAAACGATGCGGTATGGGGTCTGAAACAAATTTTCACCTTTTTGTTGATTGTCCAAAGGTGAAGGAACTTTGGAGAAAGTTTTTTCCACTTGGTGGTAAATTTTCAGATTCTACTGTTTTCTTCCAATGGTTTAAGACTAACTGTTTGAACTCTGGATTATTGGCCAATAGTGATCGTATCGATGTCACTTTCTTGACAATTGTTTGGTCCATTTGGTGTATTAGAAATAGAGAAGTTATAGAAGATTGTATTGTTCCTCCTCTTAAACAATTTCACTCTGTCGTAAGTGCTATAAGAGAGTAAAATCAAAGTTTTTAAAAACCTAGTGCTACAAGTCAGCAGCAGGTTAGTCAGTTGGCAGCGGCCTGTGAATAATTTTGTCAGTCTTAATGTGGATGAGAGTGCTTTGGGAAACTCGGGTGATGCTGGTATCGGTGGAGTCCTCCGTGATGGTCATGGAAAATGGCTTGGTGGATTTTCTAAATATATTGGCCAAGACACTAATATGAGTGCTGAATTGCTTGCAAGAAGAATGGGGCTTCGTATTGCTTGGGATAAGGGATTTAAACGAGTTGCTTTATTCTCAGATTCTATGGAAGTCTTGAGATTAGTTGACAGTACTGATTACTACTTCCATCCTCATGCAAATCTCATTGAAGATATTAAAAATATGCTCAACTGGGGGTGGGATGTGTCTTGTGATCATATTCTCAGGGAGGGTAATAGTGTGGTTGATATTTTAGCCAAAATGGGCAGTCATGATAAGCTGCCATTTCAGTTTTGGTTGTCTCCCCCAAACTCAGTCCTCATGGCTCTTGTTGGTGACACTGTTGAAACTTTGTTTGAAAGAGCATAATAATTGGGCTTCGTTCTCTGTTTCTGTTATCATTTTCCTTTGCTTTATTGTTTTAAGTTTCCTTTGCACCAAAAAAGAAAAAGAATACAAGCATTATAAACTAGTAAAGATGAGAATGTGAATTCACAAAACCACATCATCGATCACCGAACTCATTTATGCATTATCCATTATGTAGTCACAATTCAATAATTCTTTTAAAATCTGGTAAACAAGAAGAATGAGAATGTACTAATATACGGCACAAAAAAATCAGGCGGAAGCAGTATCAAGACAGACAAAATAGGTGATTATTAGATTTTTCTTTGTGCAAGAAAAAAAGAGGTGGAAGAATTAGTATAACTCCTACTATTTCAGATAACAAAGTTGCATTATAAAAAGCAAAAAATAAAATTAAATACGGATTGAAGCTTTTAGCCATCGTGTAACTTTGGAATTAAGGCAGCCTACATTTTAGGAGACAACCAAGAACTTGGTTTTTATATAGTATAGAAATCAATTAATTTAAGATAAATCATAAAAAACTAAACCTTTATTCAATTTTATAATATTAATCAAAATAAAAAATTATAATTTTCAATTTGTTACTTATCACCTCTCAAAAAAATTATTCAATACCTGACAGACACGTAATATTAAAATTTAAAACAAATGATTAAATTAAAAAATAAAATTTGTTGATACTAAGTTTTAAAATTTCTTCTCTTTTAACAGTAGTTTAGAGATAATTTTAAGATTATATTAATAATTTAATATAAATTTTAGTAGTGACATATTTATAACATATTAAATAGGTCTGGTGACGTGGTAATTTACGTTATCAAAGTTGATTTTGGGTTTTTGATGGGCTATTTTAATAATAAATTTATTTTTCATAATTATGACTAATATTATAAAATTAAATAAGTTACCCAGTAACTTAACCATACATACTATGCCTGTGAAAACAACGTATGGAACTGCAGGCGGTGACATTTGACCCTCTGTGTATGTATATTTAGTTGGACAATTTGGATTTTTACGGTTTGCTTTGACAATTGTAAATCGAAAGATCACCCTATCCGTAGGATAGTGCCCTTAAATAATTAGGTACCACAAGAAGACACTTCTGTACATTGTTGATAATGACTAATCTGGACCCAAGTTTGAAAATTTTCTCATTAGATGGTGCAACAACTTGAAATAATTGAAGTCCAATGTCTTAGTTCTAAATGAAAATATAAACACATATATTCAATTTTTATACATAGAAGATGGCTAAGATACACTACATGTATGTATGTTTACTTCCTCTCAATGATATGATTATCTATTATATCTAAATATTGATTATGTCATCAAATCAAGTTGAAGATTGAATGTCTCCAATTTTTAATGTGGTTAAGGAATTTCTTGAGACAAAATAAAGGACAAAATGAAATTGTTTATTTATATTTCAAGATTCTAATTAAATGTTAGAAAGAAATGTTTTAAAAACTAAATTGAAAATTAAATCAGTAACATAAAGTTTAAAGATTCAATCGATATTATGCTGTCATAAAATCGATAAATATTAAAAATTAAAGGATTTAAAATATAATTGAAGAAAGAAACTGTAATTGCTTATGGAAGAAATTGAAATTTAATTAAAGAATGAATAATTTATTATAGTCTAAAAAATTGACCGATTAATTAATAAATCGATTTCTTTCTAATAACAAATGTTAAAACCGGAAAATTGGCTATTCAAAACTTTTGCAATTGAACTGATGAATTAATTCAATTTTTTAACGAAGAGCATCTCAAAAAATGCTTTTGATTGAAAATGAGAGAAGAATATTAATTAATTACAAACTATTGTGATGTTTCAAAGATTTAAAAATTCAGCTTCTTTGTCACCTTCTCTTTGGACAAGCATCTCGAGTATATTAAAACATCTAAACAAACAACATATGATTTGATTAAATTCTCTTAAGGAATTGGTTTAATATTCATGTAATAATGCACCAAAGATGGCGACATTTGTACTTTGAAGATTAACGATGACCTTATTATGATTTGAAATCTTATGAGTTTAATTAAAATAACTCTTAACAAACCTGGAGATTTGTCATATTGTCAATAATAAAGAAAGCATCAATCAGATGATTCCAAACCAAATTCACGGGATGTTATTACTTTTCGTTGATATTAACATGAACTTACATTGTAAAGCCACAAGATAAGACATTGCTAATAGCAAGTTATGACAAAAAGCAATAAAAACTATGAAATTAGTCAAAATTGACCAGTGTCACATGCAAAAAAAAAAATCTTTACCAAAAAAAAAATCATATTTCATTTATTTCTCATAAATTATTTGTGTTAAAGGTTAATATATTTAAACTTGTTACGTGATTATATTGATTATTATATATTTTTGGTGTCAATTAACAACAACAACAACAATTCAGTAAAATTTTCATTGATACGTGAAATTTGTAGAGATTCAATAATACACAACCTTATTCGTAATTAATAGTTTGGTATGAATTTATCGTTATATAAAATCTCAATTATCTTCAACGAGATTTATAAAATATAGTTTCATGGGATTGCTATTCTACAATTATTAAACTTGATAATTTCATATATTTATAGCAAGTTGATTATAAAACCATGGAGTATATATATATATAGTTACTTAGTTCGTGGCATTACGACAAATTAGTAGAAAATTGTACACAATCGAGGTAGGGTTGGATTATATTGCATTCTCATTCTTGTTCTTTTGTTCTACAAGTCAATGCTAATTGAATTATCAAACATATCTCTCAATCGAATAAATGTCAAATGGATCCTCAATGATAGGATTAATATATGATTAACTTGTAAATTAAGCTCCTTAACAATGGTAAATAGTGTTAAAATCATGTAACCATTTGATCCAAATAGTTCACTTAAATAAATGATAAATAGATTATAAATTGTTAATAACAAATTACATATCAAGTGTTTTAGCAAATTACTTTCTTTGTATATTTATGAATAATTATTTCAAGAGATTACATATTTAAAACTGCAAAATTTTTAAAAATTTGTTCGGTTAGTATCAAAAATTCTAAAATTTTTAATTTAGTGGTATTTTTAAAATTTATATAAATCAAGTTAGAATATCGTTTATACTGATACGATTAATAAATAAACATTTATATGATATTCCGTAAAAAGAAAAAAAAACTTTTTGATCCGATTTATACAAGTTTTAAAAGAATAATAACTAAATTACAAAATTAAAAAAAACTTAGAGCTAAATTTAAAAAAAATACTAAAAAATCATTTAATTTGCTTTCCCTTTTTTAAAAATAAAAACTTGCAAATTAAACTTTTTTTTCTTTTTGTCTCTTTTAACATGATCTGAAATTTACAAGGGAAGAAATATTGAATGTTCTACCTCAGGAAATCGTTTTGGGAGCATATTCTTGTCACGGTTTGCCGCAGAAAGTAGAAGATGAAGCTTTTTCTACAACAATTATTTGAACTTATCCTCTATAAGTTGCTGAAGTAGGTTGGACTTAATTAAACTAATAAGAGAATAGAAAACATAAAACAACACTAAACCCAATCATTCCCTTCTTATTATCTCTTGATAGACTAATAACTCAGTCATTTCCTTATTATTATTTGATAAATTAATAACTTAAAATTAAATAATAAGTTCAATTTAATTAGAATAAATTCCCTTTATTAGAGTTATACCTTTTCAAATTATGAGTTTCTTTAACAAATGTGATTTAAAACTACCATTGTTTAAAATTGGTATAACATATTTTAAAGTATCAAGATTTTATTTTTTTTAAATTTAGTGTAATATCTTTTAAAATTTTCAATTAAACGATTAATCTTTTAAAATCCTAATAATTCAGTTTAAAATATTAATTCTATTATTGTTTTATTGATATGTTTTACATTTTTTATTAGAGTTATAAACTTAATTTTTCTAGAATAATAATGAACAAATCCAAGATGTACTCCTACAGGTAAAAGGAGTTCGAATAGATATGAGTTATCTTCGAAAGGTTATGAATCGATTGACAAGTTCAATCCCAATATCTTGATTTCGAATGGCAATACATCATTGACCCATATATATATTGTCTGTTAATACACGACCAATTAATGTTTGGATAAAAATTCTTTCCCGTACCATCCCATTTCGTGGACTGACAGAAATCTCTCGGGCAAATATCTAAATTCTAAATATATAATATTCATATCCTTATAATTTTTTTAAAGGTTATATCCTCATAAGTCATTTTACACATAAACAGTTAATACTAAACAATTAATTTTGCTAAATATCTCTAACAAACAGCTAATGTAATCTGATATAACCAGCTATCAGCTAACAGTTAATGCAATCAGTTGATTGCCGAATAGGGCCTAAGCATAAACTAAATTAAACAAATAAAAAATGTGACACTTCAAAACTTGTTATTTATTTATAAACAATGATCTTCTTGTTTTTTTTTTTGAGGAAACCTCATAGGCGGGCCAAGCGGGCACACCTCTCTGAGGGTCTAACTAGCACACCACCTCACAGGCGGGCCAAGCGGGCGCACCTCATCATCGAGGGCCCAACTAGTTTCCCACTTATAGGTAAAATCTCGGCTGTCCCAGGCTCTTACAAGAGGGGTTAGCATAGAATCAAACTTGAGACATAACTAAAATCAAACCTCGCTCTCAACCATCAAGAAAAAAAAAGATCTTCTTGTTCACGTAACGTCATCAGAAAGTGAAAAGGTTTAAGTAGCTAGGCCATTTTGGAGTAGGCAATGCAAAAGAAAAGAGGCCACAAAAGGACATCACGGTTTGGTAGCTCAACCCAAAACAATGATAGAGAGTAACAACATTATTAAAAACCATAACCTAATTAGCTAAAACCATCAGAATTTGGAAGTTGGTGTTGCTTACGTAGAGAATGACAGAGTTTGTGTAGGGACTCCATTGACTCCTGTAATGAAACCTTTATAATGCAAAAAAGAGAGAAGAAAAAAGAGCAATTCAACTGCTCACTTTCTCACAAGGGTTTAAGTCAGTCTGAGCTAACACACTACTTCAAGCAAACCCACAACTCAGTCCTTGTGTCTGTCATCTAACCACTGTATCTTCATACTGTAATCCCATATCTCTTCTTGTTCAATCTCAACCTAAGAATATCCAAATACTTTGGTTTTATTTTGAATAGTAATTTTTATTATTGTGTATTTTAGTATATATAAAAAAATCAAGCATATACTAAACATAATAATGGATTAGACATAAGTTAAGTTGTTTATGACTAGAATTCTTGTTTTATATTTGGTTTAAATTTCAAAATTAAATGACGACATTTTAATTAATAATTCTTGAATTGTTAAATAAAAGAATGTGATTTTATCAAATTTTAATAAAATTATGTTATTTTAACTCGAATCGGATTACTTAATTTGAGACCTTTTTTAAATAGTTCGAGTTATTTTTGTCTTGAATTCAGGCATCTTTTTAGGTTTAGATTTCAGAATAAGATGACAACATTGAAATTAATAAATTTTATAGTATTCAATAAAATAGTAATATTTAATTAAATAAAAGGACCATATTTTAATTAATAATTTTTTAATTTACTCTCTTTTTCTTTCTTTTTATAGTTTTATCTTGTCTTTAATGTTGTAAGTTTCTTGTACTCATTGACTTCTCTTGTTTTTATTACTCTTCACTTCTTAATCATATGATTTAATGTTTCTTTTCCCTGACCGCCTTTGACCTTCTTTGTCCATCCGCTTCTTCACATTTAAAGCTCGCTATCTGTAACACTATCTCTATCTTCTCGATCCTGCTCAATAGCACAGCTCCAGCTGTAGCTGGAATCCTCATTTATGGTGTTTGTTGCATTTCCCTGACTATGGTCTCCTGTTTTCTTCACCCATTTTAAGGCCTCTCTCTTACAAGACTCTGCAAATACCAACTTCCCAACGCGGGCCTTCAATATCTTCTTCTGCGTACAGTTCAAGACCCATACGTAGAGCTCCGTGTGCACCTACTCACATGGCTGCCGCCACCTTATCTCCACACACGCGTCTCACTCTCTGGTCCATCAACAGTCGCCAGTTACACTGATACCAACTCCACCTTGCACCTACCATTAATGCCTACTTGACCAAGAGTCAATCCTCCATATTACCCCAAGAAGCATGCAACAGACACCTCAAACGACCTTCAACTTCAGTTTGTTTACTGTTCTTTGTCATTTTAGTCTTGCTTGAAGCTTTCTGTCGACGGAAATGGCGGTGTTGAAGCAAGTGTTGCCAGCTCTCGTCGTTGTTTTGTTGTATGGTTTTGGTTTTGTTTCGTGTCAAAACCAGGAGATGTCAATCCTTCTGGAGGTAAAGAAATTATTCGTACATGACCCTGACAAGGTTCTGCATGATTGGAATGAGAACAACACGAGCTTTTGCTCATGGACAGGAGTTACTTGTGGGTTGCACTCGTTTGATGGCTCGATGCAAGTGGTGAGCCTGAATCTGTCAGGCTCGTCACTTTCCGGGTCGATATCACCCTCACTCGGTCGCTTGCAAAACCTGCTCCACCTTGATCTTTCTTCTAACAGCCTGACGGGTCCCATCCCAACCACTCTGTCAAACCTTTCTTCGTTGGAATCTTTGCTTTTGTTCTCTAACCAACTCACGGGTCCAATCCCAACTCAGCTTGGTTCTCTCACAAGCTTACGAGTTTTGCGAATTGGAGACAATGGACTCACCGGACCTATTCCTGTTTCATTTGGTAATCTTGTTAACTTGATCACTCTTGGTTTGGCTTCCTGCAATCTTTCGGGGCCAATACCTCCTGAACTGGGACAACTTGATCGACTTGACAAGCTGATTCTGCAACAGAACCAACTGGAGGGACCAATTCCTGGGGAGCTTGGAAATTGCTCAAACCTCACTGTCATGGCTTTAGCTCTTAACAACCTGAATGGATCAATCCCACAAGAACTGGGCCGTCTGCAAAGTCTCCAAATCTTAAACCTTGCCAACAATAGTCTCTCAGGCGAGATACCGGGTCAACTGGGTGAATTGAGTCAGCTGACGTACCTGAACTTCATGAGCAACAGGCTTGAAGGTTCGATCTCGAAATCGCTAGCGAAATTGGGAAATCTTCAGAATCTCGATCTTTCGATCAACGGTCTCTCTGGAGGAATTCCAGAGGAGTTGGGCAGCATGGGACAGCTTGTTTACTTGGTCTTATCAAACAACAATCTCTCTGGAGTCATTCCAAGTAGCATATGCTCGTACGCCAGCAGCTTGGAGAGCTTGAGTTTGGCAGAGGTTCAAGTTTCTGGTCCAATTCCGAAAGAACTGAAACAATGTCAAGCGCTGAAACAACTGGACTTGTCTAACAACACACTTAATGGCTCAATCCCGCTTGAGATTTTCGAGTTGGTTGGACTGACGCACTTGTATCTGCACAATAACAGCTTGGTGGGCTCAATATCTCCATCAATAGCAAACCTCACCAACCTGAAGGAACTTGCACTATATCACAACAATTTACAAGGCAACTTGCCTAAAGAGATAGGGATGCTTAGCGACCTGGAAGTGCTGTATCTTTACGACAACCATTTTTCAGGGGAAATACCTATGGAGATAGGTAACTGTACAAGCTTGCAAATGGTTGATTTCTTCGGAAATCATTTCAATGGAGAGATACCCTTCACTATTGGGAGGCTCGAGGCACTGAAACTGCTGCATTTAAGGCAAAATGAGCTCGTGGGTTCAATTCCTGCCAGTTTAGGCAACTGTCACCAGTTAAATATTCTGGACTTGGCTGACAATCGTCTCTCTGGTGCCATTCCTGAAACCTTTGGATTTCTCCAAGCTCTCCAACAGCTTATGCTTTACAACAATTCTCTTGAAGGTGAACTTCCTGATTCGCTAACCAATTTACGGAACCTGACAAGAATCAATTTCTCCAACAACAAACTGAATGGCAGCGTAGCTTCACTCTGTAGCTCGAGATACTTTCTTTCTTTTGACGTCACAGATAATGCATTTGATCATGAAATTCCACTCCAGATAGGAAACTCACCTTCTCTTGAAAGACTGAGATTAGGAAACAATCGGTTTATCGGGAACATTCCATGGACACTGGCAAAAGTTCGTGAGTTGTCTCTGTTAGACATTTCGGGAAATTTGCTCACAGGGGAAATACCACAACAGCTGATGTTGTGCAAGAAACTGACCCACATTGACATGAACAACAACCTTCTTTCTGGGGTTGTACCACCTTGGTTGGGTAGTTTGCCCCTATTAGGTGAGCTTAAGCTCTCCTCCAATAAGTTTGTTGGCTCTCTTCCTCCAGAGCTATTCAATTGTTCCAAATTGTTGGTGCTTTCTTTTGATAGCAATTCATTGAATGGAACTCTTCCTGTTGAGGTTGGAAACCTTGAATCTATTAATGTTCTCAATCTGAACAATAACCAACTATCAGGGCCAATCCCTGCATCACTGGGAAAGCTGAGCAAATTGTATGAGCTTCAGCTCTCTCGCAACAGCTTCAGTGGCGAAATACCTGCCGAGATCGGACGACTCAAGAATCTGCAAAGCATGTTAGACCTCAGCTACAACAATCTTTCTGGTCAAATACCACCACAAATTGGTACCCTGACCAAACTTGAAGTGCTTGATCTCTCTCACAATCAGCTTGTTGGAGAAATCCCTCCCCAAGTTGGAGAAATGAGCAGCCTTGGCAAACTCAATCTCGCGTTCAACAATCTTCAAGGTAAACTCGGCAAGCAATTCTCACAGTGGCCAGCTGACTCGTTTGAAGGAAACCGGCAGCTCTGTGGAAGTCCCCTTAATAGCTGCAATGCAGCATCCAGCAGCCGACAGTCAGGCCTGAGCGAGCGAACAGTGGTGGCAATTTCAGCAATCACAACCTTGGCTGCGATTGCTCTAATGTTACTTGTACTTGCTCTCTTCTTCAAACAGAAACGAGAATCTGTCAAAAGATCAAGCGAAGTGAACTACATTTACTCTTCAAGTTCTTCCCATGCACAGAGGAGACCCCTGTTTCTGAGGGGTTCTGCCGAGAGAGATTTCAGATGGGAAGACATTATGAAAGCCACAAACAATCTAAGTGACCAGTTAATCATTGGCACGGGTGGTTCTGGAACCATATACAGAGCTGAATTTCCCTCTGGAGAAACAGTGGCAGTCAAGAAAATTCCATGGAAGGATGATTTTCTACTCAATAAAAGCTTCACAAGAGAAATAAAAACACTTGGAAGAATCAAACACAGGCGTCTAGTGAAGTTGTTGGGGTATTGTAGCAACCGACTTGTGGGTTCTAATCTGTTGATATATGAGTACATGGACAATGGAAGCGTGTGGGATTGGCTGCATAAACAGCCAGCTGATGGAAAGAAGAAGATCATCCTGGACTGGGATGCTAGGTTGAGAATAGCTATTGGACTAGCTCAAGGAGTGGAGTATCTTCACCATGACTGTGTTCCACACATAATTCATAGAGACATCAAATCAAGCAATATATTACTTGACCATGAGATGGAAGCACATTTGGGAGATTTCGGACTGGCTAAGGCGATCCTGGAAAATGTCGAGTCGAATACAGAATCAGGTTTCTGGTTTGCTGGTTCTTATGGCTATATCGCTCCAGGTATCAACTTTGGTTACTGTTTCCATTTAGTTTTCAACTATAATACTGTCTAACCTTGGCAAAATTCATTTGTTTTCAGAATATGCTTACTCATTCAAGGCAACAGAGAAGAGTGATGTTTACAGTATGGGGATCGTTCTAATGGAGCTCGTGAGTGGGAACATGCCAACAGATGCAACATTTGGTGTTGATATGGACATGGTGAGATGGGTAGAAAGAAACATTGAAATGCAAGGAACTGCTCGTGAAGAATTGATCGATCCTGCATTACAACCAATGTTACAAGGCGAAGAATCTGCAGCATATCAAATGCTTGAAATAGCACTGCAGTGCACAAAAACCGTTCCACAAGAAAGGCTCTCGTCACGGCAGGCATGCAATCTTCTCCTGCATTTGTCTAATAACAGGGTTGCAGAGCTTGATAAGACGAACATGGATCCTTACATATGATTTTTGTAACATTAATGTTATATCCAAAATTGAAATATAAGAAAAGAATCAACTTAGCTTTGTTGATCATTTGCTGAAACTATGTGCCAAGTTGATCCCCAAATAATACTTGAGGATTATTACCACTGTTATGTGTTCTGAAATCTAAATGAGAACCAAGACTGGTCCAGAATTTTTGTACTGTTGGCGGTGTATCATATGTCATAAAAGACAACAACAGAAATAACAGCCAACATCCTCGATCATCTCATGCATAAGCAAATCAAATAACATCCTTGATCTGTTTGCAGTCTTTAGCCTGTACTTATTTCCAGGTATAGTGTTCATCCTCTTCTTTTCAGCAATTACTCTCTAAAAAGATTGAAACCTGGCCATAAAACTTGTACAATGTCATAAACATAAATGAGTATTGCAGCAGAATGGAAATTGCTCTGAATAATGCCTAAATTTATTAGAAATTTGCCAGTTTGCTCTATCAAAACATCAGCAATTTATGCGCAAGTAACATTACAAAAAGTTCAAGCAACCATACAAACACAGTAGCATAAAATAATTGATAACAGATGCACATTTATGGTACTGAAACATCTTCCTTAAGGCAGGAGCAAACATCAACAGATAAGCCGCTAATCTTCATCTTCATCTGCAACAGAAATCAAAGGATAAGTTCCAGTGAAGAGAAGTGCATAGGATGGTGAAATAGAAACACAAATGAGAATTATATGGACAAGCATTTTCCCAAAACCAAAGAAAGAAAGATAGAAAAAGAACAAGCTAGAAACAGAAGACCAAACGTGAGGAAGAGGAGAGAAAACTGCAGAGTAGCACTCATACAGATACCTCAGACTAAGGAGCTTCAAATATGAAAATGAAGCCAGAAGATAGATATAATCAGAGACGAGCAAACAAAAGAAGTGTGCGGACACAATACAATAGATTGAGTTTCTTCATATCAGAAAAAGGTGATCATTAAAGGCATCCACACCAAACCATACATGTCTAGCCTGTTATCCTCTGTACAAGAACTAGAGAGAAAAACAACGAACAAGTAAAACAGATAAAATGCATATCAGAACTACAATCATAATCTTTCAAAGCGTATCCGAAATCAAAGTAAAACAACAGCATCAAGCATCCAAAATTAAAGCTAGTGCCAATTCAAAAACCTCACCGAACACAGTAAGCCAGTATGCCCTTTTTGGCAAAGGGATGATATTTATCAAGCAAAACCTTTTTGCAACACCCAATTGCACCTCAATCAACAATTTGAAAACGTTGATTACATAGTCCTAAAAACCATGTAATTACGACCTTTAATGACAAAACCCACTTCGTCCTGAACAAACCCAATTCAACCCATAAACATTCCATCATTTTAATATGGCAATTCCAATTCAAGGACATGGTTAGGGTTTACCCAAGTAGCGACGCTCGTTTGCGGCCTTGGCCTTTTCGAGCATCTTATCGAGGTCCTGTTGAAGCTGAGCATCCCATTTCACCAACTGATTCACGAACACTACTCCAAGTCCCATCCCAATCAAATGCTCCCATGGATCTGCAAACATTTCAACATCATATCATATCAAATCAAACACAAAAAGAATCAATCCTCCTTCGATCAATCAATCAATTAACTAATGAACAGACTCACGCCGCATGTAAGGAAGCTTCCGAAGAGCATTGGAGTACATCTGGGTTCCAAGCCCCAGCAACGCTCCTAACACCGTCGCACTCAACGCCATCGACGATGACCACCGATTCCCCCAAACTCTCACACACTTTCACTCTCTCTCTTCTTCCTCTCCGTCTGCCACACTTGTAGGCTTCTTTCATTTCCTTTGAATGATGATGTTGTTGGCCTTTATGAAATTGGGCTTTCTTAATTTATGGGCTTTGTTAATAGTGTCCAACAAAAAAAAAAAGCTTCATGAAAGAGAAGAAAACGGCTTGTAATTGTCATCTACTTTTGGAAGAAAATTCCCGGAATGACTATTTTCTATTATTAGATAGCTTCCAACCCCTTCGTTCAACAATAATGGCTTCTTCTTCTTCTTCTTCTTCTTCTTCGGCCACTCATCCATTGAAATACGATGTCTTCTTGAACTTCAGGGGTGAAGACACTCGTCGCAATTTCACCAGCCATCTCTATGCTGCTTTGGACCAAAAGGATATCCAAACCTTCTTTGACAACGAGGAACTCAAAAGAGGAGAAGAAATTTCTCGGTCACTTTCCCAAGCAATCAAAGATTCCACTGTTGCTGTCCTTGTTTTCTCAAAAGACTATGCATCTTCCAGTTGGTGTCTTGATGAGCTTGCAGAGATTATCGAGTGTTACCGAACCCATGGACAGATTGTCATACCTGTCTTTTACGAGGTAGATCCATCCTATTTAAGAAAACAATCTCATGACCTTGCAGCAGCTTTTTTTAAACACCAGCAAAATCCTAAGAACGCACACAAGATTCCAAGATGGAGGGATGCCTTGACCACTGCTGCCAATCTATCTGGGTTTAATTCTAAGGAGTTCAGGTATGTTTTAGGTTGTATGGTCAATCCAACTAAAGGATATTCTTTTTCATTCATTTATATTGTTTGTTTCATAATTGGCAGGAATGATCATATGCTTATTAACAAAATCGTTGAAGACATTTTAGAAAAACTAAACCATTTGATGGCATATGATGACTTTGAGCACTTAGTTGGAATGAACTCGCGCATTGAGGAAGTAAAAAAAATATTTACTATTAACCCATTAGAGATTCGTATTTTAGGAATTTGGGGTATGGGCGGTGTTGGTAAAACTACTATGGCTGAAGTAATATATCATAGGATGTTCCATCAATTCCAAGGTTATTGTTTTATACACAGCGTGAGGCAAAAATCAGAAGATGGTGGAATCAAGAAGTTACAGGAAAAACTTGTTTCAAAAGCATTGGGTGAAGAAAATCATGATAAAAGTATGTTTAGTGGAGGACTCAGACCATTTCTTAAAAGAATACTTGGTTGCAAGAAGATGTTAATTGTTCTTGACGATGTGAATAATCCTCTACAATTAGATTCTTTAATTGGAAGTCCATGTTGGTTCGGTCCAGGAAGCATGATTCTCATTACTAGTAGAGATAAGCAAGTATTCGGAGAAAGGGCTGATTTTATATATGAAGTTAAACCATTACATTATGATGAAGCCTTCCAACTTTTCTGTAAGAGTGCCTTCAAGCAAAAATATCCAAGAGATGACTATGTGTCCTTGTCAAACTCGATTGTGAAATATGCACAAGGCAATCCTTTAGCTTTGAAGGTTTTAGGTTTCACCCTAATTGGGAAAAAGGAAGAAGAATGGAGAAGTGCATTGAATCAATTGTCAAAAGTTTCAAATAAGGATATTCAGCATGTGCTACAAATTAGCTATAATGGCTTAAATAGGGTGGAGAAGGATGTCTTTCTTGACATTGCATGTTTCTTCAAGGGTGATAGCACAAATGTTGTGAAGAAAGTGCTTCAAAGTTGTGGTTTTGATGCGGATATTATAATTAGCATTCTCGAAGACAAATGCCTTGTGAATGCTTCTAAAGGCATATTACAAATGCATGATTTGTTAAAAGAGATGGGAAAGGAAATTGTTCGTCAAGAAGCGAGATATCCGAATAAACGTAGTAGATTATGGGATCCTGAAGATATTTATGAAATATTCGTAGGGAATAAGGTAAGATATTTAAAAATTGCTTTCGATTATTAGTAATCTTTTATAATTTCTGATTTATTGAAAGAAATTATTTATTATCATAACAATTTGTGTATATATTTCGGGTGTCTTTTGTTAGGAGGCTGAAGTTGTGGAAAGCATCATTTTGAACTTATCTAAGATAAGAGAGACGAATTTAAATCCACAAGTATTCATGAAGATGCCCAATCTTAAATTTCTCAATTTCTATGGAGAAAGTAATCTACATCTCTCTCAAGGTCTTGATTATCTTCCTAATACGTTAAGGTACCTTAGGTGGGATAAATATCCATTACCATCTTTTCCACCTAATTTCCAACCAAAGAATCTTGTGGTGCTTAAATTATCCTACAGCAACATTAAACAATTATGGAACGGAGCCCAGGTACGAAAATTATATACTGCTTAACAATTTAATTTACTATAACAAAAATTGAAAGTAATATGAATTAATTAATCTTTTATTATTTTTGTTAATTACAGGAAGTTTCAATGATGTCTCAACTTACGTATGGAATGATGACTAAGATTGTTAATAGCTTTTGGAGATTAGCTAAGTTAACGTCCCTGAGTTTAGTAGGTAACAGAAGCATAACTCATCTTCCAAACAGCAGAAGTATACTTTTAGAAGCTCTTGAAGTTCTTGAACTTTCGGGTTGCTCAAATTTGAATACATTTCCAGAAATTTCAAGCAACATAAAAAAACTATACTTAGGTGGGACTGCTATAAAACGGGTATCTTCGTCATCAGTTGAACTCTTAAGCAAATTAGAGCACTTAGGGATGGAATATTGTAGAGAGCTTGAAAGCCTTCCAACCAACTTTTTTAACAAGTTGACATCTCTCGAAAATTTGTATCTGATAGGAAGCTCCCGCTTTAAGGCACTTCCTGAAATCTTGGAGCCCGTGAATAATCTGAGGAATCTTGACTTAAGTGAGACAGCCATAGAGAAGTTGCCATTGTCTATCGGCAATCTCAAAGGGCTCAAGAAATTATGGATGAATAAGTGCCGGATGTTTGCTTTTTCCTCAGAAAGTTTCAATGGTTTAACCTTCGAAAATTGTTTTTTGGAAGACCACCAGGGATCGGGTTTGTCGTTGGAAGGCATCTCCTTGTCACAAGATTTAAACCTTTCCAACTGTAATTTAAGGAAATTCCTTGAGGACTTGAGCTTTGAGTATCTATCTTCTGTAGAACAACTAGATTTGAGTCAAAATAATTTTGAGAGAATCCCTGTTACCTTCAAACAACTTTCGCGATTGACATTTCTTAATATAGACTACTGTAAAAGGCTTCTATCTTTACCTGAACTTCCATCAAGTGTCTCAGAATTATCCGCCTATGGTTGTAGATCCCTAGAACAAATATGGACCCTTCAACAACTACACCTTGACTCACAAGAACGTCTCTATAGGTTCCGTTTATATAATTGCTTCATGTTGGATGAAGATGAATGTCAGGCAGTAGTAAATGCAATCTTGAGGAACTATATAAGAATTCAAATGCAGAAATCATTGGTACGTAACTCTTTATCTTTTCCTCTTTCTTTATCTAGTTCTGTATAATCATTAATTTGAATAGAAATTTTTACTGTTCAGGCGAATTTTGTCATGGTCTATCCAGGAAGTAGAATACCAGAGTGGGTCAAGTATCAAAGCATGAGTGATTCCATTCAAATCCACCTTTCTTCTCATTGGTTCAATCATCTTTTTCTGGGATTTGCTTTCTATCTATGCCATGAAAATGTGGAGTATGATGGCGGAAGAGTTTGTTTTCTTAGATATGATTGCTATTTTGGAGACAGTCACCATTTTTCATCCTCTGATGCAATATATGGTACACTTAACACAGTAGATAAGGAACATATGTTAGTCTTCATCAATAAAGAGCTTTGTGCATGGGTTCGTGGACAGGGTAACTTTAAAGAGGATGTAGCCTTTTTTAGGTTCAGCTTGTCTAACTATATAATCAAAAAGTGTGGGATCATTCCACTATACACCCAAGAAGATAAGGATAAATTCTATCACACATTCAACTTTCCTACTCCAGTGTCCATTGTGAAGATAGAAGAAGTTGAATGAAATGAAAAGGTCACTGCTTCAAAGTTCAATGCTCCCACTAAGTGGAACAGAGGAGACTTCATAGATGGCATCACATACATGTATCATGTATGTATTTTCTTTCTAACATTCTTTTCATGTTATGTCATTCTCGTACCTTTGAATCATTTGTTTATGTTTCTGGCAGCCATGTAAAAATCTTTATTCAACCAGTCTTTTAACTTTCTAGTTTTCACATTTACATCCATTTTCTTGAAAAGGATCAAAAACACAACCAAAAGGCTGTCTTAAATAAGCATATCAGCTTTAAACAACCATAATTTTGATTCAGATAAAGAGTCCTGATACATATTATTTAATAATAGGCGCCCTTTCTGAGCCTGATGACATGCGAAACTGTGATTTAATCTGATCTTTTCAAGTAGAAGTTCTTGTTTTCCTATATCATGTTATGTTCTTATGATTGAGTATAATAATAATTGCTTTGTCTTACATATTAATGATGTAAGATCTTCGAGATGGATAGTGCACATGAAGACAAAGTAAGAGAGATTGCTTCAGAGATGTCAAATTTTTTCGTAGTATCATCTCCAACTTTGATCTCTAAAATGGTAAAATGCTGATTCAACCAACTTGAGCCGATCCAGGTTAGTTCTTGTTACCATTTCTAAACGCAGAGGCCGAGAGAAACACTAATCTTTGTTGCGCTTACTTTTGTTCTATGCCTATATTTATTTAATAGTAATTTTAGTGGTCATGTTTTAATTTAATATTATTTATATGTTAGTTTTATAATTATTAATTCTTTTAATTATATTTAAAATTTACTAATCATTACAAATTAGATTTTCATTAACATCTTCAAGAAAATCTCATGTGACGTCAAGGTAGACACATACACATTCATATTCTTTTAATTGTATTTTCAGTTTAGACTCTTTCTGATATCACATAGTCCTTTTGTTATATAGAGTGACTAGCAAAATTTAAGAATTGAATTAAAATTTTTAATAGTTTAATAATTGAAATAAGAACATTTAACTGAAAGACTAAAAATCCTAATCATATAATTAAAATCCTTCGTTATATATAAACATTGTTGACTTGTGATTATCCTGAAAATTCAAAATTTGAAACTTATATAAATATATATATGAGATAAAACTTTGTTTATTTATTATTTCTAAAAACTAATTTTTCTACTATGCTCATTATATGTAAGCATTATTTTAGTAATTTATAATTATCATAATTAATACTATTTAAATTAACTCCACACAATTAAATATTATGTAATAATTAAAATAATATTAATTATGAACTTATTATTTATTATATTTTAATATTTGATAGTGCGAACATTATGAGCACTTTACTATTCCCTAAAGAATATGAACTTAATATGATAGTTTGACCAAACTTTAAAGATTAAAGTAATAAATCGTTAAATGTCGAGTTTATTATTTATTATAATTAAACATAGTCCTTATTAATTTTATTTCAGCTCAATTTAACCTAATACATAATAATGCTAAAAGATGAATATGAAAAACAAATAATAACGGCTCATAGTCCGGACGATAATCTAGATAAAAAAGCTCCTTGTGCAAGGGAGTTCTCATGGATACTAATCCAGATGATGAAGTTGCGAGACTCGGTTTATCCTTGTATCAAACACAAGGTTGGCAATGGTGCACGTACTTGGCTCTAATATGATAATTGAGTAGACTTTAGTCCTCTTATCTAGAACCCTCAGGTCCAGCACTTAAGGAACCACATTCTTCTCAACTTAAAAGTCTCATCCTTGCTTTGCAATGGTATGGGAGATATCGAAGTTTTGACACTTTGGTACAATTCCTACCCCAACAGGTTAATGTCTTGAATGATGATTCTATAAGTTGGTCGCGGTACATTCTCCAATAAATCTTGTCATCGGCTCCTTCTTAGGGGTCTACGCGAGGTATCTTGGTTTCCGTTTTTATGACGGAATTCCATACATCCTAAAATCTCTTTTATTACATGGCTAGTGATTAAAAACATACATGGGACCAAGGACAGGTGGCATGACAATATTAATACAATTTGTGACTTATGTAAAATGGTTCTCGAGGATAAGGATTATCTCTTTTTTCTCTGCAGTTATTCTAAAGCAGTCTGAAGTAGACTTCTGCATCTGCTATCTATTAATGGATATTATTATTCTTGGGATCAAGCTCTTAATTGGGATATTACAAACTCCCAAAAAGGACGGACTAATGCTTCTCTTGTGAAAGTTGCCTTTACTACTGCTATATATACTCTTTGAAAAGAACATAATACTCGGTTGTATATTACTCATGAAGAGGGGAAATATCAAGTAGCTGACAGGATCATTAACCGGATTCGAGGTGCCTTAAGTGCTAAAAATCTTCTTCATTCACTTTCCCCCGACATGCGACTCACGTGGAATTTTTAACTTGGCTTCCTATAATGTTTTACTAACCTTTTGATTCCTCTTTTTGTTCTTGTATATTTCTTCTTAGATTAGCTCTCATTCGAATTTGTCAAATATTACATTATTTATTATTACTGTTATTTTCCATAAGGTTTAAACATAAAATTTTATCATTATTAATTTAATTAATTGTAATTTAGAACATAATAGTAAGGTTAAAAGTTTAAATTTTTGGAAGTACATTTTAAATATCAATTCTAATTTTTTTAGGTGAATAAGTACTTATATATATATTTTTAAACTTTTATCAAAGAGAAAATAAAACTTAATAGCAAATATATTGAGTTCTCACTATTGCCATGGCTTCTTACTGCATATCAGCATCCTCTATCAGGTCATCCGACTCAAATTAACAAGAAACATTCGGCGAAACTAGTTCTTGCACATATTGCATTTGCAAGGGATTAAGAAACTGTGAGAACACATCACGCAATATCATCTCCATTTGGTGCTTAAGAAATGTTTTTATTATAGGAAGCATCAATATATTCAATATATCCAAGAATCAATCTAAGTTCAAAAATATGCAATAGCATGATATTAATAAAATTATTGTCATTATGGCAGGGACATATCTGAAGTTGGATATGTTATAGAAGGTTATAATAATCAAACAAATCATATGGAGAACAATGTTGTTGTTGCACATGCTTTCCAGGAAGAACTTTCCCAGGTTGCTTCTGCTGAAGAAGCTAGGTTCCATGATTGTGCTCAAGATTTGGTTCTTAACCAGAAAAGGCATGGTCCTTCTGGTGGATAATGCCACGATTCTGGTAATGTGTTGAGCTTGATTCATTGCTTATAGTGGGCTACTTCTGTTTTTCTGGGTTGATTTGATAGTTTGTATCGTTTCTTAGATCATGAGACTGGTCAGAAAGTCTTGGATGATGATGATAGTTGCCAAAAAGAATTAAATCATTGTAATGGAGATGAGGTACTGTTTCATACTGCTGAAGAAAAGCCAGAGATGGAAGAGTTGAGATGTACTTTAGATATAGCAAACGAGTCTGCTCTTGATGGTGAAGTGGACAAGAGGCTAAATCAAATGGTTCCAGTTCCTGTAAGTATTGCTAAGGAGATGATAATTATTTTTTTTGCCTAGATTGTTCAATATTATGAATTTTAGTTTTCTGCATATTTTAATCTCTGCACGAATTGACTCTCCTATTTTGTTTTCCAAAGCATGTTCTTAAAACCAATGGACAGATGCCATCAGAAGATGAAGAGGTCTCTTCTCATCAAAGGCTACTAGACACGTCTTATACTGGTTCTTCCTATGCATGTTTTCCTGAATTTAAGCAATAAACTAAATTATGCAAAAATGCCTGAAATTTGCAGAACTTGTAACTTTTTCTCTTATTAGTTAAAGTATATGACATTTTATATAATAATATTTTATTATGTGCTGTTTGTTCTTCAGGCTGAAAGTATATGATCCGGTTGAGAACAAAGTTGAAGGAGATGGTAACTGTCAGGTTTGTTTCTGTTAGAACCCTAGACTAGAGTTCCTCTATATTATTACTATATATCTGTAAAATACTTATCACTACCGACTGGTAGTGCCTAATCCAGAGCAAGTGTGCTCCTAACCAGAGCAGATGCTCCTCAGAAGGTGGTAATCCTTCTGTCACAATATTCTCACCAATATTCTCCTTGTCCCTTTCTGCTTCTATTCCCCCCTTTTATAACCTCCTTAGGTACATACGGTTATAACTAATTCCTTCTAGAATAATCTTCTCTCTCTCTCCTGAAGATCCTAACAGTTGTCACAGTAAATAAGCTAAATTTATTCACTTTGGCAGAAAATACAGTGATATATCCTAACATAAAATTGATATGAGCTCATGGTCAAAGTGAGACGCAAGGATGATTTTGATTGCTTTCTTATCACTATTTAATCTTGTGAGCAGAAGAAACAAAATTATATTATCTTTGTGGATTCCATTTAGTACTGCTGTTTTAAATTTATATGCCACTTGTAATCTTTATCTTATGAGACCTTCACTCTTTTTCTTTTTCACCTTTCTTTTTCAGGAGTTGCTTAAAGTTTAGTAACATGTTTTTGTACAGATATATCTGGTGAGCTCTTTTTCCTTTTTGAATTAATTTGTGATTCATACTGCCCATAACTACAGCAATTCACTTTATAGACTGCTAAGTGGTTACTTTTTTTCAAATGGATTAAAAGCTGACGGTCTACACAAGTTTTTCAGTCATCTGTACAGTACTGTCTGAAGTTGAATGTGATTTGGAGGAAGCAGTTCCTCAATAATAATTTCGGTCACGGTGGTTTAAATGCTTTAACAATGTGGAGCACATCATAGTGCCAATGGTTCTTTCCATTAAAATGAAGTTGAGGGTAATCTAATGTATTTGCAAAGAAAACTACTAGAAAAACAATAGCCTGAGTTGTAAGGAGTTGCTGGAGACTACAAGCAAGGTGGGTTGTAGCTTTTGGTTGACGTAACTAAAAGGTATGTACACATCCTGTTTCCGTAGAAGTTAATACAAAGATGATACGATACTAATGAAGATAAGCTGCTTTTGCTTGATATCAAAGGTGGACATAGGAATGATTCTCTAAACTGATCAAGACATCGTGTCATGTGAATACTGTTTCTTTAGTAAAGTGGGATACTCATAAAATGGGGTCGCCCATTGTGTCTCATTGTCAATATATTGTGTGGCCATGTGTCATTCCCTCGACAATTCCAACCACAAGAAGCTGTTTTGCCTGAAAACAGTTTTGAGAGTGGGTTACATGCTGAACATCCCTTCGACTGTTTCTTTTTTTGTTTCACGCTTCTCTACAAGACGGGAAGTTAGTAAACGGCCAATAGAGGTTAGATTTGAATGACTTGGCCCATTCGTTAGGCAGCAGCCACGCCTACTTTTTTTTTTTTAATACAAGGGAAGGTACAACAAGGTCACATATTACAGGGAAATAAAGCCCCGCCCGTGTCTTGATGAAGAAGCTCTTGGACAGCCACCGGCGGCGCCCGAAGAAGGTGCCAGCCTGGATCAAGTAAAAGGGCACAAGCCACCAATCGGTAAGCGCACTGGTTCCCCTCACGTACGACATGGCACGTAACAACCTCGCAGTCCCGGTGCAAAAACCCTCGAATACCTGCAATCAACAAAATATCCTCAGTCAGGACACGCTGGGAAGAAGAAAGAATATTAATGACCTCCAGCGAGTCGACCTCAACGACGAGGCGACAGTAGCCCAGGTCCCAAGCCAACGTGAGACCGGACTGGAGCTCATGGAGTTCGGCCGTGAGGGGAGAGCTGCGGCCGAACCGTTGCTGGAATCCGCCACACCATTGCCCCAATCGATCCTGAATTAGCCCACCGGCTGCCGCGCGAACGTCACTGGCGGAGACTGCGCCATTAGTATTCAATTTCACCCAGGCCGCTAAGGGCTAAGACCACCCCACTGGAGTCCCGACAGGTATGGTGGTACCCGAGGAGACACAGGTTTCCATTATCCGAGCTCTAGAAATCCAATCGACATACTCCAGAACCACCCGGCTACCAGTTGCTGGCCAGCTAAAACCCTGCTCGAACAAGCTTTTGTTCCGCCAGGTCTATAAGGACCAACAAGCCACCCCAAAAATAAGAGCCCACTCGACCTGATGAAACGGCAGCATCTTGGTAAGATTGGATAGGACCCAAGAGGCTTCCTCCTGCTGGAAGAAACCCGGCCCCGGCACATCCCGGGGAAACTGATGCCAAAAGAGGCGCACTCGTGGACAGTCACGCACCACATGCAGCGTGGTCTCCTCACGACCACAGGAAGGGCATCAGCTATCCGTGGTGAGGTGCCAGACGACCCGTTGACGATTTGTTAGCAATTTACCGTGCGCCAACAGCCACAGGAAAGACCGGATCCGTTGAGGCCCAGCCCATTTCCAAACAACTTCCCACAGGTTAGGCTGCGGGAGGATCCGGGCGGTCTCCTGTAACGCATAAGCCGACGCAACCGTAAAACGCCCATGGGAGGTAGGGCCCCAATGGAGTTGATCGGCCTCCCCTGCGTCCATCATGGGACGGATGGAGGCAAGGGCGACGCAAATAGCCGTCGGGAGATACTGTTGGAACTCGTGCCACAACCAGGTGCCACGACTGTCCGAGTAAGCAGCTACCGTAGTATGCAGAATAGTGTCGGGAACCCGCGCGGTCGTCAGGTGCGCCAAAGGGCCCCAGTCCCCCACCCAATTATCAAGCCAGAACAAAATGCTGTGGCCATTCCCTAGAAGCCAACGGCTACTGAGACGAACTAGTGGCCAGACGGCTGACAGGCTTCGCCAAACCACAGAAGCCCGGGCCCGCACAATAGTGTGAGGCAAACGATGAGTATCTACTCGGTATTTGCCACAGAGGACCCGAACCCACAGTGCGGATGGATGGACTAGCATCAACCATCCTAGTTTGGCAAGCAACGCATCATTGGTGAGGTGGAGCCGTTTGATGCCCAACCCCCCGGCGGACTTAGGCTGGCAAATAGTGTCCCAGTTAACCAGATGGATGTGCCACTGAGCGTCAGTGGAACCCCAAATGAAATCACGCACGAGTTTTTCAAGATCATCATAGAGCTGGCGTGGGAGCCGGACCGTCTGCATCGTGAAGATGGGAAGAGCGGAAAGAACCGACTGGGCTAAGGTAAAGCGCCCGGCCAGAGACAAGGTCTGCTCACGCCAGCCAGCAAGCTTCGTTTGGGTCGTATCCAAAATATGGTGGAAAGTGCGTCGGGAAACGCGCTCATGAATCAACGGGACTCCGAGATACCGCCCAAATTAGCCGTGCTACTCAGCCGAAGACCCTGACTGAGACGCCGCGCGGTCGTAGGGGGCACGTTGCGCAAGAAAAAGATCCGAGTCTTTGCAGGGCACATCTTTTGATCGGAGGCTAAGCAGAAAGTCTGTAAGGGGAGGCCCCGTCCGACCAAGACGGATTGGCTTCCAGTGGCCCTCAGCCACCGCCAACGAGATAAGGTGACCAAGACGTTCCATGCAGAGAACAAACAGATACGGGGAAAGCGGGTCACCTTGACGAATCCCTCGAGTCGGCTGAAAGGCAGGCGAAACGGTTCTCTGCCAGGCCACTTGAAAAGAGACCGTCGTAACACAGCGCATGATGACACGGAGAAGGGGCTCAGGGATCCCGAACGCAGCGAGAGTATCCTGGATAAACGTCAACCGAAGCCGATCATAAGCTTTTTCGAGGTCAACTTTTAAAGCGAGGAAACCTGTGCGCCCCTGCTTCTGCCGCAAAGAGTTAATCACCTCCTGGGCAATGATAATGTTGTCAGTAATCCTCCGGCCAGGAATGAAACTACACTGGTTCTCAGCGACCAGCTGGTGCATGAACGGTTTCAATCGATTAACAATAACTTTAGCGATAGCCTTGTAAAGCATGGAGCACAGACTAATAGGCCGAAACTGAGAAATCTGCTGGGGAACCGGGAGTTTGGGAATGAGGATCAAAAGGGTTTGATTCAGGACCGGTTCCCAGTGATCTTGGCAAAAAATCTTTTGGATAAAAGCCACAATCGCGGGGCCAACAGTCGATCATTGGGATTGGTAAAGAGCGCGTTGAACCCATCGACCCCCGCAACTTTGTTCGGATTCATCGCCCAAAAGGCACCCTTGATTTCGTGGGCCGTGATGGGCAGCCCTAGATCGTGGATCTGCGTGGCCAAAATGGACGGGGCCACACTCGAAGAGGGGATCGAGACATACCCCCCAACGTCCCCGATGTAGAGCTGAGCAAAATAGTTATGGACGTGGCAGCGCAATTGGTCCGGGTTCGTGATCCGTGTGCCATCTGTATCAGTGAGTTGCACAATCCGCAGTTTCTTACGCTTTGAGAGGGTAACGGAGTGATAAAACTTCGTATTACGGTTCCCCCCCCCTCCCGCGCGAAAGCCATTGACACCGAGACTTCTGGTGCCAAAGCAAAACAAGAGCTAGAACAGGAAAATGAGTGGAGCCAAAAGATTAAAAAAACAAACACTAAAGAGAGACCAACGATGATGGGTTGGTACATCAAGGACAAAAGAGCATAACTAAGGCATCACTGCAATTGGGTGGACGTTGATCAAATTCCCTAAACAAAAGATGTCTCCTACTCCAGTGGGGTAAATTTTTAGCATTTCCAAAAGCTAAAACAAGCATGGGCTGGCCTAGATTCTAACGTTAATCAATGGATGGCTTGGATGCATGGGGTACAGGGGAGCTTGGATTTTTTGGGACAGAAGATCAGCTCCCGGAATTGTTGGGCTGTTCGAATATATGGATGCTGTAACGTTAGAATGGACAATCAATGGATGGCTTGGATGCATGAGGTACAGGGGGCCTGGATTGTTGGATTGTTTGGGACAGAGGATCTCATGGGAACAATTCCAAGGGATAGTAGACTGCAAGACTGGTGCAAAGAAACTTCTTATTGTTTATAGTATAATCAACAAAAAGGAAAAAAAAAAAAACTTCTTTCTCTAAAGATATAATTGTTAAAAAAAATCATTATCTAACCTGCTTTGAAATAAACACCTCGTAGGCACAATTGATGTTTTCTAATTTTAAATAATGCGACGCTTCCATTAACTAAAAAAGAAGAAGATAAAATTATAAATAAACAATTAAATATTTGAATATAAAATAACAAATATATTATATAATTAACCCTGGCTTATTTTCTATAGTTCATTCAATTATTTTAAAATTTCTGGAGTTTGGGATCAAATATCTTGCGAAATGGACAAAAGGTATAGAAAGTTAAAGAAAATCACAACAGGTTTTAAACCAAGAGTTGAAGAAGTAGGAGAAGAAAAATTTCATATAGTGCAATTGATTAAAGAAAGAATCCACAAGCTCGGTGACTTTGAGATATCTTCGTAATATTTTGACCCATTAAAAGCAAAGAACGAATAGACAATGTCTAGAACGTAGAGAATTTAGATGACATGGGTCAAAGTTTCGAATAAAAAGAGCACCAGCACCAGCAGCTGTAACTGTAACAATGTAAATGAAGTCTCCAGACCACTAACAATTATGTAGGTGTTGTTTGTGGAAAGTTCAACTTATGGGAAAGAAGGCTTTATGAATGAAAAAAAAAAAAAGTAGCTAAGGTTCCAAAGAGTTAGTTTTCCTTAATTTCTGATTTAGAAAGCCCTAGTTACTATTTTAGTTTCAATGGAAGATTTTGACTTAAGAGATAAATTTTAGTTCATGTTACTCTTAATTTGTTTTTGGCTAATTTGTATATTTTTATTATAAAATTTAAGGTTTCAATTTAGAAAAATAGGTTGACTGTTGCGAGTGGAACATAAAAGTCTAAGGAGATCTAAAGAGTTAATTGTATATTTTTAAATACCCCAATTACTAAGGTTTAAGTAAAAGATTAATTTTAATTCATGTTACTTTCAATTTATTTTGAAAAAATTGGATATTCTAATATAAAATTAAAGTTGTTGATATAATTAATAAAAGATGTATAATGTATGATTTCTAAAATGTACCATAAATCATAAAATTCTAAGTCTTGTACCTCAAGTTAGAAAAATAGGTTAATAATACTACTTGAATAAGTCAATTTTTAGGTCAGAAATTAAAACGGTATTATATTCTGAATTAGTTTAACCGTTTTTGTAGGCATTTTTCTCGCTAAATGACATATAAGTAGTGTTTTAGAGAAGTGATCATTTTTAATTTGAAAAACTAAAATGGATCCTTGCCTGGCTTGGTGGAAAAGGTCAAGAGTGACATAGCCGTAACAGGAATTTCGGTGGAGATTCTTAATTGTTAAATGTAACACAAGCCTTAGTTACGTATCCTGAATCAAATGTGAAAGGAAAAAAAAAGAAGAAATGCATAAAATACCAGATTTCGATTTCGGTTCCATGACTTCAAACTAGCTTTCCAAAGTCGAAACGAGCATGAATCCACTAAGGCCTTCATGAGAGTCTATCCTTGAGATGTCGTTAAGGCCTTTCTGTAACTTTCTTAGTACGTGAACCTTCGAATGAGTCAGTGTTAGGCCCCATTTTCGGAGCCCAACTATCCGGAATCATAGAGCGTGAGCGGGTTTCCTTGTAGGGTTATGCCAATGTACCCTCATTAGCCATGATTGGTTCCTCATCATTCTTATAACATCTCAAGCCACAAAGGCGAGCCCACACAACGAAATACAATGTTGGGACCCGTCCGAAACCGGATCCCAACCGAAGACGAAACGAAAAACGGATAACAAAAAACGAAACGAATAACGAAGCGAAACAAAGATAGCGAAGAATCGCTAATCGGAATACAAATCGAATCGAATCGGAAAACGA
>JAOSBM010000003.1:29724482-29734489 GCA_027568955.1 Erythroxylum tenue
TTTAAAAAGTTTAAGGACTATTTTATAAATTTAAAAAATATCCCGAAACGGTACCCGGTACCAACCGGTACCGGTACAGTTCCGTTCCAGAGCCCAATCCGGTACCGAACCCGGTACGACATTCATAACATTGGTATGAAGTGCTAAATTATTGTTATTGAGTAATTATCATTATGACAATTCACAAAAATTGGCAAGAAATTTTTAAACATTGATATGTTAAAATATGTAATATTAATTTCAAAGGGTTAAATGGAGTAAAATAAGGATTAGTTTAATAAGTTTTTAAATTCATTTATATTGTGTATAATACTAATTTTATGGTGGGTTATTGACACCTATAAATGGTAATGCAATCCATTAATTAACACTATTAAAGCAGTCAAAATAAAAAAATAGTCAAAGTTAATTAAATGGACATTAAATACATACGTATAATGTTGCTGATACGATAAAATTGTACATTTATACCAAAATTTGTTATTGAGTAATTATCATTATGGCAATTCAAAAAAATTGGCAACAAATTTGAAAAAAAATGGTATGTTAAAATATAAAATACTAATTTCAAAGGGTTGAATAAAGTAAAATAAGAATTTGTTTAATTTTTTAATTTCATATTAACTTGTCTATAATACTAATTTTATTGTGATTATTTATATATATTGATGATA
The DNA here is from genome assembly GCA_027568955.1 of Erythroxylum tenue. NCBI lineage: Eukaryota > Viridiplantae > Streptophyta > Magnoliopsida > Malpighiales > Erythroxylaceae > Erythroxylum > Erythroxylum tenue. The sequence continues at coordinate 29,725,157 of JAOSBM010000003.1, forward strand.
ATACCAATTATTAAAAAACTCAACCGTTCAACCTATTAAATCGTAAAAATCTTAAATCGTCCAACTTTTTTATTTGGTTTTTAACATTTCGGTTCAATTTACTTTAATAACTCTTATTATTAAAAACTGACAAATTTATTAATTAATCAATCAATTTTATAAGATAATAAATTCTTATCAATCAAAATCAATCAATTAATTTTCATTTAACAATCCTTTTTTATTAAACTTCAAGTTTTTCGATAAATAAGGACAATATCTTTCAATTATATTTCAAATTTCTTAATTTCATTCGATCTTTAGGGGGTTCTCTGACGGTTTAATACCGATTGAACCTTGTAAACTTTAAACTTTTTTTCTTAGCAGTTTAAATTTCGGTTTGATTTTTAAAATATTGAATAATACAATCAATTAGTTAGCACAAGTAAACCACTCAAAAAAACATATAAAAAAGTCACAATTAATTAAATAGACATTAAATACATATGTATAACATAGTCGATACAATGAAATTGTATATTAATACCAAAATATAAGATTATAAAACAATTCATAAGAATTGTCAATGAGTAATTATCATTGTGGCAATTCATAAAAATTATCAAGAAATTGAAAAGAAATTTGGTATGTTATGATGTGTAATATTAGTTTCAAAAGGTAAAACGAAGTAAAATAAGGATGAGTTTAATAAATATTTATTTTCATTTTAATGTGTATATATCCATTAATTATCATTCTTAAAACAGTCAAAAATAGTCAAAGTTAAGTAAATGGACTTTAAATACATACGTATAGTATAGTTGATACGATAAAATTGTAAATTTATACCCAAAAAATAAGATTATAAAAATTATTATAGAGTAATTATCAATATGAAAATTCATAAAATTAGACAAAATTTTAAAAAAATCTTATGTTAAATATGCAATACTAATTTCAAAAGGTTAAATAAAGTAATAATAATCAGAAGTAAAAATTTCAATAATATTCAGGGTCTAGAGAGGTCTGGTATATAATTTTACTCGTAACTAATACAGAGACTATTTCTGAATATGTACATAAAAAATAAACATGAAAAAATAAAAAAGAAATTTAATTTCATATTAAATTGCCAATAATACTAATTTTATTATTATATATATTGATGGTTAACACTATTAAACCAGTCAAAATATTAAAAAAAACAGTCAAAGTTAATTAAATAGACATTAATACATATTTATAATATGGTTGATACGATCAAATGATACCAAAAAACAAAAGATTATAAAGCAATAGTCAAAAAGTAAGAGTTGCAAAGTAGCTCCTCCTAGTTCACGAGCTTGCTTTTGGGACCCTTCCTCTGTTCCCAACGGCTAATTGAACTAACGTCTCCTTCCTTTCTTCCCTCACACTCCATAATCTATCAAAAAGTCTGTGTCTCTGTTTCTCTCCCTCCATTTCTTAGTTACTCTGTTTTTTTCTTTCTTTTTTTCTGGTTCGTTCATACTAAAGTCCTTTTTTTAAGACAAACAACCGTTTCTCAGACCAATTTAGACGAAATCTTTCTATGTCAAAGTTGTCTCCCGAGGACTCCCATAAAATAGCTAAACCAAAACCATTCATTTTGCACATTACATCCTCTTCCCTATTTTTGGTGGTTCTGTTTTCTGTGACGTGTTTCCCTAACTTTTTAAGGTTTTCCCAGTTCTAAAAAGGAGAAGATCTACTGGTGTAAGAGATTGAGAGGTTTGATTCCCACCACAATCCTCCCCAATCCCATGAAAACAAAAATGGGTTGTTGTTGTTCATGTGCAAGGAGATGATGTCATTGTCACCTCCAGTTTTGATTACCAATGGTTGTTTGTATATTGTGAAAGAGTAAAACGAAAATGGCGTCTTTCCAAGTTGAGATTGCTTCATCTTCGACTTTTGGTTGCGTTCTTCAGGATCAGAACAGGCGTAACAGGTGCGGTGGCAGAGAGACCAATGCCGCTTTCCAGAGAAACCTCAAGGAACTGGTCAGAGACCATCTCCACACATGTATCTCTGTTTCATCTAATGAGAATTCTGAGAACCGGATCAATCCAAAGCCTGATCATGGAAACTTACGATACATGACCAATGCTCAAGCCAGAAATGTCAATGGAATTGGTGATTCACCAGCCATGAGTCGCAAGCAGGCAAGGAATGTTGATCGGTGGGCAGCAAAACAGGCTCGAGAAATGGTCTCAACCATTGAGAAACAAAGCCAAGAGGCAGAGTTATGGGTGGTTGCATCCTCAAATGGACAGTCTTTTGCAAGAGAAAGTTCTCAGAATACATCAGATTCTGCGACCCAATGTGGCAATTCATCAGAAAGTCAGAATCTCGGAGCCTCTTCACTGGTTCAGATATGGGAAGCGAGGCTAAGTCAACTAGATGTCAAGTTAAATCGATCCAACAGTATTAGCAGCACCCTAAACCCTTGTCCTAGCACGAACAGGACAAGCTTTGAATCGAACTTTACAGAAAGTACATTGCCCTCGCCGCCGAGATGCTCTGATGCAGGTGACTCTGCCTCAAACGTTGACTCTTTTGCTGATTGTGACACAATCCCACAGAGCAGACATTCGTCGATGAATTCCAGAATTTCAAGTGCAGGGGAGCGAGAGAAAGTTAGGATTGCTGATATAATCAAGAAACTGACTTTTGATAGTAATGATCAGGGTCAGACAATCAATGCTGGAGATGCGCCAAGAGAGCGCAGGACTTGTGCTGGTTCTGAATCTGCAGAGCAAAGAGGGTTTTCACAGGTTGTAAGTTCACCTAGGATTAGAGGAAGACAAGCTTTCCATGATTTGCTTTTTCACATGGAACAAGACAGGCATAGAGAGCTTAACTCATTAACAGAACGCCAATCTGTTTCGAAATTCCCTCATCGTGGCCGCATTCAGGTGAAGTCAACCTCTGCCTTTTTTCAGGAAATTTCGTCTCTGTCACAACTTATTGTTACTGAAAATATTGTATCGCGTATTTGTTTGTAATGCTTCAATTTCAGTCTTTACTCCGATTAAGAGTCCTACGGCGGCGAGATGATATGGTCCAAAGTCAGCAGCGGCCGCCAATAACCCGAACAGCACCGACATCTGAAGCTAACCAATTGCAACAGAGGTCTAAAATCATGCATCTCAGGTATCAAATACATATATGAACTATGATTCTGATGCATTGAAACATAGTACAAATTCCGTGGACTGTATCACATTATTAGCGAGTTCTTTAATCAATGCCAATAGGTTTTGGTTATACTCCAATGGAATCTCTACTCAAAAGTTTGATAATTATGCAGGGAAATATTTAGTGCAGGAATTGAGCAAGCCATGACATCCATGAGTGAGGCAGCTTCTACTTCAAGAAGCAACAACGATGTCAAGAATGTGCATATGAGCAATTCTTCGAGCACTCAAAATCAGCCCACTAAAGATGGTGACCATCGTGAGACTTCTGAAGCAAAGCAGAGTGTTCCCCAAGTAGAGTTGCCACCAAGGCAAACTCCTAAAGACAATGATCGCCAACACTGTTCCACTACCACCGATCAGAGTGCATCTCAAGTAAAGAACCTGTCCTTACACGTTAACCAAGTTCCTGAAAAGGCTCATCAGCAAGAATATCGTGCTGCACAAGTAGAAAATCGATTGCCTCCAACACAGGACCACTGTGCAGCAGATGGTCATCATCAAGAAAGTTCCACTACTGAGCAGCAAGTTGCAGATTTAGTAGAGAATTCAACTAGCAAAAGCCTTGAAGATGTTCATGTACGAATCAATATAACATGGCAGGAAATCAGGCCCAAAGAGGTTGAAGATCTTGAACCTGGAGAAGCTTCACAGGTAACTGAGTCCTTGAATGAGTGGGATGAAAATGAGACAGAAGAAGACTTCAATTACCAGCAGGATTTTGAAGTGACTAGTTACGACTGGTTTACTGACATAGCTCGGCCGAAAAGTTATTGGGAAGACCGGAGACAAGCATGGTATCAGGAGATGATGCTTACTTGCTCGGACAACGATGAGAGACGGCAGCTCATTGAAAGGTATGATGTTCTCCTACATGCTTACCACTTCAACATCATGCTATAATAAATGCAGCATTAAACCACATTCAACAACCAAGATCCCATTTTATTTAGAGCATAGCAAGATTATGGAAACATAATTCCAACACTTGGTATTTGTACTTGCACCCTCTCCATGCTTCACCAAAACTTATCAAAGAGAGAAAAATTCAAACCTTGTGCAAAAGAGATTGATGGTAGAAGACCCTTGTTTTTTTCACACCCAAAGCACACATAAATGTATGTCTTCAACTCAACAATCTCACCTTATGTCATATATTATGACATGTTCTACGCTAAGGGGTAGAATGGGCTAATTGTCTCATTATTAATGGGCCAACGTATAGTAATTAAGATACTACCATATGCCTCAAATGTAATTAGCAAATTAACCATCTCATTATGGTTATTAAATATATATTAGGCAATTCGATTGTGGTTAGGCATATGGAATTAATGTTGTGATTATATTAGTCCACTAACATATATTTCTAACACATCAATCCAAAAATGAATAAAATCTGACGTTGGTTGTATTGTTGATGCAGAAAAACAGTATCAACTTTTCTTGCTAGTGATCTCAGAGATAAGATGGACGAATTGATGATGTTACGTGCACAAAGACAAGCCAGTCTAGAAGAACTTGATGAGGAAAGTGAAGCTGAAGAGTTGTTAAGATTGCCTTACTTCAGGAGCCATTTGAATGTAGCAGGTAGTGAAGCAGAAGGAAGAGAACAAGTAGCAGATGATGTAGGAAGAGAAGTAGAAGGAGAAGAAGGTGGATTGTTACAAGAAGAAGCAAATGGTGAAGGAGGAGGAGAGAGCTCGATTTGTCAATATATAGGAGAAAGCCCCATTGATCAGTATATCGAAGCTTCTGCATATTTTGATGATACCTCAGCAACAATCCAATCTTCATCTCCATTTAGGATGTGGAATCACAACGATCATCATGAAGCTGCTGTTGATGATGATGGAGAAGTTTCAAGTGCACCTTCTCTTTTAAGTGTACCCTCTCAGGCATTGACTCAGGACAGGCCACATTCTTCATCTGCAAGCCATCCATCGATTGTAAGTACCTAAAGTTCTTGATCAAATCCAGTAAAAGCCACTTGCAGGAGATGATGCTAATAATTTCTGGCGTCACTTTACAGGAAATGGAAATGATATATGATCTAAGAGGGCATATGGAGCAACTCCAAAGCGAGCTGTTTGAACTCAAGAAATCAGTTCTGAGCTGTGTGGAGATGCAAGTGAAATTGGCAAACTCCATGCAACACATAACACATCCACCTGGTAAGTTTAGAATGAAAAACCTGTTAACCTGCCTTTTCTTCAGTATTCCATCCATTTCCTTGTGATCAAGACTCAGAAAAACTACAAATTACAGTTCAAGTGGAAGGAAGAAACTCAATTGAGAAGGTACCATCCAAGCGAATTTGCTGCATCTGCTATGAAGTGCAGGCCGATTGTTTTCTGTACAGGTACTTTGCTTCTGATCCCACACTTCTTGGTTCAATCTAAAATCTTCAAAACTAATACTCATAGATTGGTTTAATTGTACTTAACAAATGTTCTTCATCAGATGTGGACATATGTGTACCTGTCTCAAGTGTGCTCGTGAGTTGCAATGGAGTAGTGGAAAATGTCCGATTTGCAGAGCTCCGATACTGGACGTTGTGAGGGCAGACATGGATACATAAAGAAACTGACAAACCTGTGAACGAGTTCTTGCTCCAGAGGACCGTCCTGTTCAACTCAAAACTGAACTTGGAAGATGACTAATCGCTTTGCTTAATGTTTGTACATTGCCTAATCACACAAATTGCCTCTCTTTACTCACATATGTTTCTGCATATGTATTTTGAGGATGAACAACATTTAACCATTGTTTTCTATAGAGCCATCACTTGTCCTTTCCGGATTCTGCACCTTTCCTTCCATATTTTGCCAATTACAACGTACCAGGTTGACCATTACAACCTACTGGTTTGGTCTGATCATAAGAAACATGAAGAGAACAGATTTCTTGAGAAAGTTCAAAAAATCACAAGTTTCCTGATAAAAGAAGTACAAAAGATTGTACTAAACCTACATGAACACTAAAAATAGTAATGCGTCGGGTCGAGTAAGGCCAGGGACGGAGCTACAATGGATTTCATACAAAAAAAATTATTATTTTAAATTTTGCCCTCATAAAAAAATAAAATTTTGCTCTCATTAAAATTTTGTCTCCATTAAAAATAAAATTTTGCCCCCATTTAAAAAATTTTCAGAATCCGTCCCTGAGTAAAGCCCTAATAACTTGACAGATTTGGCCAAGCCAAGTCAAATCTCTTAATTGGTTTAATTAAAGCTCAATTAAATATAAGCAATTTAAACTAAGCTTAATTAGGCTCAATTAAATTTTAATTATATTCAATTAGATTAGATCAAATATTATTAAGTAGAGATAAGTCTAAAAGTATAATCTTTTTAAACAAATATTAAATAGTCCTAAGTCTATTTATGTTATGTAATATAAAAAGTTTAACTTTTTAAGAAAAATATTAAATAATTTAAAATTAAATTGACACTAATCAAGTTAAAAAATTCAACTTTTTAAAATTTTATGATTTAGGTAAAAAAACTTAAATACTTTATTTGAAGGGTTACTTTCTTTCACTTTATCTTTTCAATTTGAGTATGTAAATTAAAAATCAATCCTTTGATTTCCATTTTCTAATTTTTATTTTGAAATTGTGAAGGCTGAATAAAGAATTATATAAATAGAGCGATTGAGTCATTACTTCAATCACAATTGTTTAAAAATTTCAGCTTTTGAACTTAATTTTGCTTATTTAATCTTTGAATTCCTTATCTTAAATGTACTTTATTATTAAAAATATAATTGTATTTAAAACAAAAAATTATTTTAATGTAATTAAACTTTACAGTGTATTAAATTATAAAAACATAAACCTTGAAGTCTAAAAGTTTTTATAAATAAAAGTTCAAATCTAGTGTAAATTATAATCGATTCAAAGTAATTAAATTGGATCGGTTTAGAATTATTTTTCTATGAAAGTTTTGTCACGGTACAAATGGCTTCCATTTAGTTGGTTTCGTTTCATTTGTGGGTCAGGAGCCCTAAACTCTTGTTGTAGCCTGTGCTGACCTTGAGCCTTTATTTAGGGGCCGGAATAATTTCGGTAGATCTTTTGCGAGAAAATTTTTCTAAAAAGTCAATTCATTGTTTGATTAGATTTATATTAGTAGAGTTCTTATCAGTAGAACTTTTTCTGTAGATATTTTTTTAAAAGAACTTATTTAAGAAGTAGTTGACGATTTGATTGTAATGTAAAAAAGAGTTTTTTTTAAAAGAGTTTCATAAGGGCAAAAAAGACTAAAAAATAGGCTTATTAATTGATCTGAAAAATCTATCCTAAGAAGTCATTTAAGAGGCTTTTTTTAGAAGCTCCAAATTTGATCTTCTTAAAAAAAATATATTTTGGCTGTCAAAAAATTCATATCTATTAAAGAAGTATTTTTTATTTTACAGTCAAACATCTATTTTTTTTTTAAAAAAAGCTTTTGTAATGAAAAAAGTACTTATTGACCTCCCAAAAGCTCATTCAAATAAGCACTTAAATCTAATTCACATATTTACGTGGATTCTAAATAAATATATGAATAAAATTTAATAAAATATAATAATAACTGGTTAACTGAAATAAAGAATCTTATTCTTTTATTTATTTAGTAGGTTTCGTTTCATTTGTGAGTCAGAAGGCCTAAACTCTGCCTGCACGAGTAGCTCAACTGTTCCTCAAAAAGGTTGTTGAGTGTAAGGGTTTTAGGTTCAAGTTTCGACATCGACAATGTACAAATTTTATCCAATGTGGTAGCTTCTTATTCATACTAAACACTGGCATTTACCTCCATCACTTTGCTGAGTGGAGGTGTAGAAATACTTGAAGTGGAGGTGTAGAGATACCTGAAGTATACGATTTCACCTTTTGAGTACAAGTTGGCTTAAACTCTTGTTGTAGACGGTGCTAACCTTGAGCCTCTACTTCAGCTTTTTCGAATAGGCTTTCTATGTATTGTTGGTATCAGTGGAGAGTTTGATTAAAACCTGAGTAATTATCAAATCTCATGTGAGTCAGGAGGCCTAAACTCTTGTTGTAGCCTGTGCGGACCTTGAGCCTCTACTTCAGCTTTTTGGAATAGGCTTTCTATGTATTGTTGGTATCAGTGTAGTGTTTGATTAAAACCTGGCTAATTATCAAATCCCAGAAAAGCTTAAGTCCCATCAATAGAAGATCATCGTCATCGTCATTATCATATTCTGAATTTTCATATTGAAGCAAGGTTTGAGGGATCCGATAGTACGTAATCTTACCCTTATTTAATAAAAAGGTTATTTTTAAATGGACCAACATATAAATGTGACAAGATAATATTTAAAAATAATAATAATAATAATAAAATACGATAATAATAAAGATACAATAAAATAATAATAAACTAATAAAAAACCGTACTTGTATTGATAGACTGAGGTTATTAAATCTTACGTAGTTACCTGAACGAAGACTGAAGCCGCAAGATGTCCGATAGTGAGGCCTGAAAGTAAAGCAAATTCAGAGCTATGCAGACTGTTGACTCCCGCCGTAGAAACAAAAGGTCCAAAGGGAGCATAAGGCTGGCAAGGTTTAAAAAAACTAAAGGAAAAGGTATTTAACGATTGAAAAAACAAGAAACGGCAGGCAGGTAACGGATCTCTCAACAGACGTTTCTGTAGACGTGTCAGGATGCTCGAGGCATCAGACTAGGCAGCAGGCTGAGTGCGGCTCCAAAGAGTTGACGTCTATAGCTTGCAGTGCAACCACGACCCGCACCGCTTTCGGATGAGCAAAAGAGCTCCACCCGTTACGCAACAACAATGGTGGTGTTCATGGCTCAGGGGGTAACGGATGAGTACAGATCGTAGCCGACTCAAAGGACTTGCAGTAATCTTAACTAACAATAAACCATACTAAAAACACAGAAATCGCACTGGCATACAAAAGTACAAAACTACTAAAAGCAACGACAAGAATGACTCGAACAGGTACCCTTTGAAAGCGATCTAGAAGGGGGGTTGAATAGATCGTTAATTTTTTTTCGCGAATTTCTACAATTAAACAAACAGTTAAAACACAAACAATCAAAGTAAAATAAATTAAACAGAGATAGTAGGGAAGAATGGCAAACACTGTTTTATAGAGGTTCGG
>JAOSBM010000003.1:29734589-29748834 GCA_027568955.1 Erythroxylum tenue
AAAACTTCTTCCGCTCTTCGAACAGTCGACTGGGATAGGTTCTGGTCGACTGGGATATGCTCTGGTCGACTGGGACATGTTCTGGTCGACCGGAATTACTCCAACGGATAAATTTGCAGATAAACTTCGATCTTTCAACAGCTCTATCCATAATTCTTACTATGATCATCTTTTACACGTTGTAAAACAATTGATTTTGTGATCGTTGAAGATTATCACTGTCTACATCAATTTCTATCTCTTTGATATTTGTAGATCCTTGGAATTTATCATTTGAAATTGTATTGGTCCTTTAATTTAAAAACCTGAAATAATTTCTTAACCATTTCTATACATTTTATTATTATCAAAACATAAAGGGATTTTATTTGCCAACCACCATTGGTCCAACACCCCTTACCTCCCCGATTGACGGATATAGGCAGAAAAGTAAATTAGTCCTGAAATTACTGTATACAAATAAAATAAAAATCTCAAATTCTTATGCAACTTATTCATTCTTTGATGCAAATTCTCTTTTAGCCTGGGGTAAAAGAATTGCAATTCTTTGTTAAGTGAATTATTTAAAATACATAATTAATATTTGATAATTTAATTAATATACACGCAAAAAATTATGAATTTTAGTATCAAAATAATCGCAATAGCAATAATAATAAATTTGGTAAGTACATGTCTAAACTATAAGTGATTGCGAGCCACAAAAACCAAATTCTTGACTTAGCTAAGTGACTATATCTAGTATATAATTCTCTTTTGGGGAACTTTGTTTTAATGAGGCAGGCAGAGAGACTTGTGAATAGCAAAAAACCAATGTCACCACCTTCAATTTATTGTAGATATTAACCAGTAATCGGTAAGAAAATTGGAATGTTGTTGAGTTATAAATACCCCCTTTGCCTTTAAGAAATAGATATCCTATGAAGTAATCTGACAAGGAAAGACATGGATGGATCTTCAATACCAGAATAGCTTTGTGACTAAAAAATTGAACCGATTTTACTAGTTTGATTGTAAAAATTTTGAATCGTCTTATTTTTTGGTTCAGTTTTTAATTTTTTGTTTAATTTAACTTTAATAATCTTTGTTAGTTTTTGTAAAATAATTCATTTTTATAAACTAAAATAAATAAATTAATTTTCATTTAACAATCTTCTTTTTAATTAAATTTCAAATTTTTTATGAGCAAGGACAATATCCTTTAATTATATTTCAAAATCTTTAATTTTATTCAATTTTTAACCGGTTTTATGATGATTTAATATCGGTTGAACATTTTAAATCCTAATCCTTTTATTTTATCGATTTAACTCTCAGTTCAGCTTTTAAAACATTGAACTCAATTTGTTATTTTCTTGTTACAGCAAAATTTATTATTATTATAAAATTTTAAAATAAATTTTCATTTAATAGTGATAATAATCACTGAAACCCACTAATTATTGGCTAATTAGTTTATTTCTTTACACCTAATGGAAAAGTTAACTTTTGAAGATAATACTTACAAGTTACAAGTACCATTTGAAGATAATACTTACACGTACTTGAACATCATGAGAATGATGGATCATACAAACAAGGTTCAAGGAATTCAGAATTTGCCAAAAGCTTGCTTTATATACTTTATCATACACCGTGAAACATCTCTTTCATGAAAAATTTCCTAATTTTTTATCATGTTCTCTATTCAATTGCAGTAATTTCCTAAAATTTTTATGATGTGGAGGCTGCTGTGCTGACCCTAATAATGCCAGCACTGAGGTCCACCTGCTTGGGGACATCCCCAAGACCCTTCTTTTTCAGTGGATCAAAGGAATTTTTTTTTTATCACAGCTCATCACGGGTTGAATATATAATTTACGGATTATTATATATTCTTAAAAATTATTCTGTTAATTCGTAATTATTAACTCAGTCCCAATATTTGTTCGAACTTAGTCTTAAAATTTGATCCAACTCGAACAATAATGGAAGTTTGATGTATGCAATCAAACATTGAGACTGCTTTCATTTACTTGGTCCGTCCCAAATTGTCTGGAGATACCATCTCTTGTCATCATTGGAAACCAAGTGAGAGACATGAGGTTTGTCCCACCATAGATGATGATGACGTACCTTAGCAACAAAATTTGGCAGTAACATTGGCTCTCGTGACCAGCTGTTTGAAGATTACAGTAGCTTAACAGCCCAAGACAGGTGCAAGACATGGTTTTTTTTTCTTTTTTCTTTTTTGGGACGTACAATAATGCAGCATGCTAGGGTTTCTGCGTAAGAAGATGTCAAACAAGTACCTATCAGTAGTTCAGTACCCAAAAGAACGCAACCCTTATCTTTCTATGTGGAAACTGTTGGAAAGTTGAAGGTGTTCCATGTCATTTTTAGGCACTTCGAAGCTCAACGAATTTGCAGATGAATCATGGAACTGGAAGCACCTTTGTTCTTATCCGTGTGGTTTCTCGTTTATTCTGATAACTATAGCTACACGAGCCAGTTATTGAATCAAACTTGTTTGCAAACTTCAACTTTGGCCAACTTCACAGAACCAACTCTTCCCAGAAAACAGGAAGGACGATTAAATAATTGATGCTTCACCTTTTCCTTCAGGTCAAGTCGATGATAAAGGAAAAATAAATAAACAAAGAGACAGTTCACTCTGAAAAGATGTTCATTGCGTGTTACAAGTGGATTGTCTCAGAATTGTCATAAGAAATGAGTGCAAATATGTTGGAGAAACACATGTTTTATCCGCTCAGCACATTAAATGCGATGATGCCTTGAGAATATAAATGCCAGCCATCAAAATTTTGCTAATTCATGATCTTTTTTACAATATAATAATTAATAAATTACCCTGACTTAAGAACTCTGACTAGAGGGTCACGGGAATAATAGAAAACCACCTAGTTTATAATTAAAAATATATATGTTGACCTTCAAAATTTATTAATTAATTAGATTTAAATAATTCTAATGATTATATGTAATATTAATAAATTATATATCTAACTAATTAATTGCTTTTAAGTAAAATTTGGAAGTATACATTTTTAATTTTTATTTCAAAAAATTTTAAAAATAGAAACTCTTACACTACTCAAGTCATTCATTATAACTATATAAATTCGGTAGTAGTAGAATAATTTCCACTAAAATTTCTTTTCCATTTTGTTCATGACATATGCTTCTTAAACTTCAATTATCTAGTTTTCTATTATAATTCTAATCATGCAATTAGGGTTATATCTTTCCACTTTATTGAAATCCAGAACTGAATCTAGTCTTAAAACTTCTTTGTTGCAATGGCTTCTGCTTGTGAAACTCTTAGAGAATTGCATGATCTTGGTTCATGTAATGTCTAAGAAATTAAAGACACAAAATTATTAAAGTTAGACATGTTTGTTAATCTTGTTTTCAGGTATCAGAATCGCCTGCATATCCCTAAGAAGATCAGATGTAAGGAGTTGAACCTACAGTACTGTAGATGACCATAAATGGGTATGGGGCCACCCTTGACTACAATCAAATGAATACTCCAAAGATAGCCAAACTTGAAAGCTTCAGTTTCTTTGACATTGGCTTGCTATTGATCAAGTCATGTGCTTTGGCTATACTCTGCTTGAAAGCTGAAAGGTATAGATTATACATTAATGGCTGTCTAGATATGCGTTAGGCCAGCCTAATCATAGGGTTCCACATTGCTCTTTATTAGACAAAAGAAAATTCACAAGGCAGAATAAATTAATAAGAAATACTTCATTTTACAGGCATTCTCAACCCTTGAAGTGACAATGATTCTCTAATATTAGAGAAGAACATGAGATCCAAGCAATGTCCATATGAATTCAGTTTCAAGGTTTGGTATTCTGATAAATTGATATTTTTCAGATGTTAAGTTCATAGCCTAGAAGTTAGAGAAGAAAGATATGCAGGCATTGAGTGATCCAAGGTACTTTGTTGAGTTGAGTAAATAGGAATTATTTGTCTTCCAATTGGGATTTGGGACCATTTCACATGCACAAGTCTTTTTTTTTTAAGGATAATGAATTAGAATAAGCTGAGTTGCACTAAACAAGACGTGGAGAAGGTAAGGAGCAGGCATGTAACAAGATGGAAAGGTTTTAACCACTCATTTGATTAGTTCAACAACTAAATTAAAAGAGCAAAAGGTTTTTTTTTGGTTTAGGAATATTCCAAAAATACTCTTTAATCCTTATAATTTTTGAGTTTTTTTAATGTTTTTAATTAAAAAACTCTTTTTTTAAGTTTCGATTAAAAAATAACGATAAAATATACAAAACATGAACATCATATATGGGTCAATCAGAAGTTATCTACAAGATGATCCAGTTTAGCTCTTAAGTCAAGTTTAACTTATTCAAATCAAATTTAAGAGTTTAAAAGATTTATCATATTAGTAACATTTGATTAGTTTAGGTGAGGTATAAGAGAAAAAAGTTTGTTCTAAAAAATTAAAAATATGAATTTTTTGAAATTTTATAAATTAAATAATTTTCTAAAATTTATTAAATAGCATAAAAAGTATATGTATTTTAATTAATCAAATTAAAACTAGAATCAATACTAAAAACCAAATCACTTCTTCTTTTTTCTTTTTTTATCAAGTACTCATCATACACTTAAGGGATCCAGCAAGCCATAAGAAAGGCAATGATTGGTCATTCTCTCCATTTCATCCCCACCCCAGCTAGGATGTGGGTAAGACTGATTGTGCTATTTTAGCAGTGAAGGCACAAAAAGGAATGGGAATTGAAGAGGGTCCATGAGAAGGCTGGAATTGACATTACCACCACCCCAACACTTCCTCTGTTTTTTTTTTCCTTTTTTTTTTTTGGTTTTCTATTTGTGATTGATATATATATATATATATTATCAAGACCCTTTTGAGTAGGGTTTCAATTGTCATATTCTTCTCAACATTTGGCCCCAAAAAAGCTATGCCCCTCAAGTAAGGGTTGTATGGCAGACCCCAACCCACCCATGTTACAACTTCCCCCAAACTGTCCCCACATTCCCATTTATATATTACCATATCACTTCATTGCTCTTCTTAAGTCCAATCTTCTTCACTGTCCTCATATTTCCTTACCAGTTTCTTAGAGTCCAAAACATTTTTAAGCCTCTCTGCAACTGCTTGCTTTGCTTACACAATGTGTTCCTCTAAACCCAGGTTGCATCAAGCCAACACCATTGCTAAAATCAATGGCCGACCTGTACTTCAACCAAAATCGAACCAAGTTCCAATCTTGGAGAGGCGAAATTCGCTTAAAAAGAACTCTCCCACCAAGTCTCCTTTCTCAAAGCCTTCACCTTTACCATTGCTGTCACCTACAAATGTTGCTTCCACTAAGAGTACTACTAAGGGTTCTTTGTCCCCACCCATATCTCCCAAGCTAAAATCTCCAAGACCACCACCACCACTCAAGAGAGGAAGTGACAACGAGGGGTTGAATTCGAGTTCTGAGAAGGTTTCCACACCGAGGAACATAGCTAAAGTGACGAGTGCAGTGAAGAAATCAAAAGGTTGCGTTGTTGGTGAAGTCGCACCACCTTGTGTAGAAACTTTTGATGTGAAATGCTCTTCTTCTTCGTTGACCGTAGAGGCTCCTGGTAGTATAGCAGCTGCAAGAAGAGAACAAGTTGCTTTGATGCAAGAACAGAGAAAATCGCGAATCGCGCATTATGGAAGAAAACCTGCCAAGTTCTCAGGGAAAGTTGCTGCAGTTGATTCTATGCCTACCGGTACCACTAGCCGAGGGGAAAAGAGATGTAGTTTTATTACTCCCAATTCAGGTATCTTCAATCTGTAGATTTACTTAGTCTATGCATGTCCTGGAAAACATTTATCAAAAACAAGACCTTGATCCTGTTCGGTTTATTTTTTCCAGATCCCATCTATGTTGCTTATCATGATGAAGAATGGGGAGTTCCAGTCCACGATGATAGGTAAATATCCTCTTTCTGTCTCTTCAATCACAGGAATTTAGACAACATACTGAGGAGCCAAGTTCGTTTTATCATACAGATTGTTGTTTGAATTGCTAGTATTGACTGGAGCACAAGTTGGATCAGACTGGACTTCGGTTCTGAAGAAACGTCCAGCATTCAGGTAGATATATCCATGAAGAGAATCAAAACCATATACAATTAATCTTCCTGTTCAGTAGTTAATGGTTATTTGGAATCACCTCCTGCAGGGAAGCCTTTTCAGGGTTTGATCCAGAGGTTGTTTCCAAGTTCAATGAAAAGAAGATAACCTCAATTAGTACTGAATTTGGCATCGATATAAGCCAAGTTCGAGGAGTCATTGACAACTCCAACAGCATACTTGAGGTAATGAAGAGCAAACACACTTTAACACTTCCTTCAATTTACATGTCCTTGTAGGAGTTTCCTTAGTAGATGATTAAGCTCTAGCTTACTTGATTCTTGTTACAGGTGAAGAAGCAATATGGGTCATTTGACAAGTACTTGTGGGGATTCGTAAATCACAAACCAATCTTTACCCAACACAGATCATGCAACAAGATGCCTGTGAAGACGTCAAAATCAGAAAGCATTAGCAAAGACATGGTGAAGAGAGGCTTTAGATTTGTTGGTCCAACTGTAATGCACTCATTGATGCAAGCAGCTGGTCTCAGTAATGACCACTTGATCACCTGCCCCAGACACATTCAGTGTAACGCCATGGCAGCTCATCAACCTACTACAAACCAACTCCCACAAGCAGTTTAATCAACAACAAATCAAAGACCAGAAAAATTCTATAAAGAATGAATGTGGAATATAAATAGTATGATGACCAAAAGGAATTATAGTTTAGTTTGGTGTTCTAACTACAGATATAAATGTCTAGTACTTCTTATTCTTCCCCGTGTAGTGTGTTCAGTGAGTCTTTTAGTTGAAGTGTGATGGGAGTGATGGGTCTTAAATGAGGCTATTATTCCATTATTTCCATGAAATGAAACCAAAAAAAAAGAAAAAGTAAAGCAGAAGCATGTGCAGGTGGGCAGAGATGAGGATTATGGGCTCAGATCTTTTATTCTCTGGAATACCAACTAGTTTGATCCTTTTGAGGCCAAGTAGTGACTTTTGCAGTATCCAATAGCGTCTGTGAAGTTCAATGTGATTGCATCACTGTTATTTCTAACTTGTAAAGTATATATTATGAATTCTGTAGCTGAATTTGGTCATTTATCTCCAAATGCATAACTTAAAAACTGAAATACCCTTCTTTCTCCTTTTGCACATGCTCTCAAGTTACTTAGCTGAAAAGTTGATAATTTATTAGCCCCTTTTGCAGCAAAAGTAGGTGAGATGGTGTG
Source organism: Erythroxylum tenue (assembly GCA_027568955.1). Lineage (NCBI taxonomy): Eukaryota > Viridiplantae > Streptophyta > Magnoliopsida > Malpighiales > Erythroxylaceae > Erythroxylum > Erythroxylum tenue. The sequence continues at coordinate 29,741,933 of JAOSBM010000003.1, forward strand.
AATGATGATTGATGACAGTTTTTGGGTTACTGTAAAGTGAGATTATAAGGGGAATCCAAGGCCAATGCTCTTGGGGGGACCTTGCTAGTTGCAGGAACTTTGCTCATGAATGGTGTTGAACTATATCAATACAGGATTCCCTGTTCTCATAATTCATCCACCCTTTTTGGATTTTGATAGTAGCCTTTTGCTAAGTGGATAGTTTGGTTGGGTCAGGCTTGCATCATATGGCCTGAGCCCGCATTTTAGGTGGGCGATCAGATCATTCGGGTTGGATCTCAAACCACCCCTTTAAACTCGAGTCTAACGTAAATTTCGATCAAATTACGCTTAATCCGACCGTGGTGATCCGTGGAAAGCAAGGCAAGTCCGAGAGTTGAGTTACCCTTTTTCACAAATGTAATCAAATGTTCACAATTACGACCATTCACCTATCATCAACTATTTAACCTCGCACCAATGATTTTTTTTTAGTTTTACCCTCTTGAACACAGTTTCCATGTTTTTATGTATATTCAAACGTCATAAGTTTATTTTAAACCTCCATATTTACAATAGAAAATAAGTTGAATCTTAACATTTTGAAGTATTCAAATTAATCCTTAACATTTTTTAAATGTTCATAATAAATGAAAATTTTGATAGGATTAACTTTCTATTATCAAATATCATGTCAATATTAACATATTATCATTTTTATATTTTTAAATAAAAAATAAATTTCAATATCACATAATTGTGAGGTTCACTTTTATACATTTCACACAGTAAATCTCACTTGCCAATTTGCAGCAGGACTTACTTATTATTAGAATTTTTAATATAGGTAGAGTGTAGAATCCATTAACAAGAATTGAGCTTGGGTCAACCATTGCTAAAATAATTAGAACTAGTTATTTAGATAGTTGACCATTACCACTTATAATCTCTTTAATATTTTCATGTTTAGTCAATATAGGATACTCTAGCACTCCCCCTCGAGTGCAACTGAGACTAAACATCCAGTTGTCACTTTAAATAAACACAGTGGTAACTGGACCGGGCAGCTGGAACTGAACATCCAGACCGACAGTCGGAAAATTAATAATTCGAACAAAACCTACTCTGATACCATATTAGAATTTTTAATATGGCTAGAGTGTAGAGCTCATTAACAAGAATTGGAATTGGGTCAATCATTGTTAAAATAACTAGAACTAGTTATTTAGATAGTTGATCATTATCACTTATAAACCCTTTAACATTTTCATATTTAGTCAATATGAGATACTTTAACACTTACTGTTATAATTTTCACACAATAGACATCATTAAACACTTGAACTATTATAATTATAATTATAATTATAACACTCTTTTAAATTATATCTTAACACTTCAATCACATTTCAAAAAGTAATTTTATAATTATATGATAAATTCATATTTATAATTAATTAAGAAAAGATGCCAAATTATGTACCCTAATAAGTAATAACACATCAACCCTAAAGAAACTACAAATAGGTAGGTATCATGTTATAATCTCCGTGTTACGAGGTGGTTATATCTTATTTGTCACACTTGGCAACACCGCAAATCTGTAATAAAAGGACTTGCTTTTCACGAGAATAGACATCAAAAAGATAAGATTTTGGAATTTGATACCATCAATGGATGAATCACACCTGCTCTGTGTGTTCGTCGCCTGAATATGGAAAGAAGAAACAAATTATTGAAGCAATCAAAGCACATAATTACTCTTCGACAATACGTTAGAGTTTGTGCTATAAAATATGCTCCCTCTTATTTAAAATAAATATCATTTTAGAGGAATGCATATTTATTAAAAAAATTAATGAAATATCTGATATACCCTTATTAATTATATGTTAAAGTGTCTTGAAAATATAATCTGTGTAATTAAGATGCGAAAAAAATTAAAAGGTAATTTTGGAAGTAAAATCATAAATATGCATAAAAAGTTACAAACGATATTTATTTTAAATAATTAAAATCTCTCTAAAATAACTCTTATTTTAAATAAGAGGGAGTATATAAAGTACAAATCGAGTTTTGAAAATTACGGAAGAGAAGATCACCTTAGTTATGTTATGATCGTTGAAGCAATGAATACTCAAAACATCAATGTTCCCAGAGGCGAATCCAAGGAAATCAAATGAATGTTTAGAAATAGAAAATTGAGGTTCCATTTCAAAGACGTCGTGCGGCGGAAGGAAAAGAAGGGACCAGCAGGACAGTTGGTGTTTTGTACAGGCAACGTCGGACCTCCAATCTCAGGGGAATCCTACGCGTGTTACGACCCTTTCATGTCTCCTTCTACCCGCATATGATATTTCTACCCCTCACCTCAGCTCTTTTGTTTTATTATTTCAATCACACCGAGGTGAGGTTTACCATGGATGGATAATTACTCGATGGCTTTTGAGAGCCCCAAAAATAATACCAAAAAAAATTAAGAGTTCAGATCTTCTGTCTAATTTTATGGTGTCTTATCGTATCTAGTGAATTTTAGCTATTCATTTATGCGAACCCATGTTAATTTATGTAGGACCTACAAAGAATCCGCATAAATTAATAGCTAAGATTCACTGAACACAATAAGACACCATAAACTGGACAGAAGATCTTGTTCCGAAAATGAGTACCTTATCTTTAAAAAAATTTAAAATTTTTCAAAAGAAATTTTTTTAAATTTATCTTAAAATAATATATTTAAGATAATTGAATTATAATAAAAATAATATATTTAAAAATATTTAAGATAAAATTAAACTGATCCAATCTTATTCAAACTAATAATTTATTCTAACTATTACAAATTATTAACTTAAATCAAATTTAATTAAAATTATCATATTGATGAGCTTTGAGTAGCAATATTATATTGCCATTATTTTTAATTGAAATTTAAAAGAAAATAATGTTTTAATTAAAAATAAAATTGAAAATTTTTAAAGATTAAGAAAATTTTAATTTATTTTGAATTATAAGAGAATTCTGTATAATATTAATTATATTACATGTTTTACCATTCATTTTTAACTGAATTTTCATGGAAAGTATTCTTTAAATTTTTAAAAATTAAGAAATTTTGTTTAAAAAATTGAAATTATAACATAATTCTACTCAAATAAAATTATTAAAATCTGATTTTTGAGAAGTGTGTTGTGCTTTTGAACATGATAACATAATCATCAGACTTTACCTAACGTATTTGACATTGCTTGGGAATTTTCTTCATCCTTATGATCTACGTTTGAAAGGTAAAAGCATAGACAAAGAAAATGAATGCATAGGAGAAAATATTAGTCAAATCAGAATAGATACTTCTGAGAAAATTAATTTTAAAATATTCTTCACTAATTTTTAATATAAAAATTGTTTAATTCTGTAGTTTCTTCCTAAACGTCATTTCGAAGAAAGTGACTGAAGAGTGACTATTCGAGTTTCAATCTGTCTGAAAGGCACGTTGAGCACTACACTAATAACGAGTCGCCTTCTTCTGTTTTAGTGACACAAAATGGTTGCAAGCAAATTGTATCAAGTGTTTGTGTTTGGTTTTCTAAGATTAAATAAATATATAGTGATTTATTAAATAATTTTTTATTTTTTATTAATTATAAATCTGTAAAAATTTTATTAAAATTCATTAAAAGTGAAATAACTCTATTTTTTCAGTAAAATATAAGGTTTGAGAAAGTTTTGTAGTATGTAGTCTTATCTCTAACTAGTAAAATGACTGTGTTTAATAGACTGAACAGTCTCTCTATTATATAGAGATAAGGCTGCGTATTATCAGACTTCCCTAAATTTCGCTTTATTATGGGACTTCAGATTGGGTGTGTGATGATGATCTAATAGACTGAACAAATAATTACATAAAAATATGTTAACATAATTTAATTTTCATTTTTAACCAAATTAAAGAAAGAGATCCTTTAGTGTAATAATTCGGCACTTGTCTTTATTATGTTAGGAATGTGAATCTAAATGCTAAAATCCAAAGAAAAATGTATAATTCGAACTTGCTCTGGACCTAATTGCAAATATTAGAAAAGAATAGGTAAGAAATTGAGAGAATAAAAAAGCGTTACAAATAAGAAATTAAACAACCTAAGATGAAAAACAGAACCTCTTTAAGGATAGCATCACCACCTTCTTCGCCTCCTCCTCCTTCAACATCAGAACACAGTTCTGTTGGTGGTGGTGTGTGTCTCTGGTTCAGTCACAAAATGGGTAAAGAGCGAGATAAAGACAGAGGAGAGAAGAGGATGCTTATGGGTGTTGTAGTGAACTGTGCAACAGAGCTCAAGCTTCTCTTAACGGCTCTTTTAATCCTCTGTAGTGTAGCCACTGTCTTACAGTTCTTGCCTTCTCGTTTCACCATCTCTGCCACTGATCTACGGGTCTGCATCTCCCGAATCACCACGGCCGCCGCCTCTTCCGACGGTGTCAGCACCGCCGCGGGTGTTGCTGTGCCCACCCCCTTGCTAAACTCCTCTGCTACCCCACCTACGGAAACTTCAACACCGACGCAGGAAAAACCAGAGAAAGAAGAAGAACAAGAACGAGTCTTGGACAATGGAGTCTTTAAACGCGTGTTCCATCCTTTTGGTGCTGCTGCGTACAACTTCATCTTGATGAGCGCTTACAGAGGTGGGCTCAACACTTTTGCCATTATGGGTTTGTCTTCAAAGCCTCTACACCTCTACTCTAAACCAACATATCAATGCGAGTGGTTACCGCAGACTTCGTCGCCGAACTCCTCCGCCGCACCCATCAACAGCTCCGTCGCGTACAAAATCCTCCCGGACTGGGGCTACGGTCGAGTGTACACGGTTGTTATAGTGAACTGTACTTTCTCACAGCCCATTAACCTTGACAACTCTGGAGGTAAGTTGTTCTTACATGCCTCAACTTCAGGTGGAGGTGACACGAAGTTTAATGTTACTGATAGATTCGAGGTTTTAAGCGAACATCCTGGAACTGTGGATTTTGGTATGTTCAAAGCGAAACCCAAGTATGATTACCTGTATTGTGGTTCTTCGTTGTACGGGAACTTGAGTCCACAGAGAGTGAGGGAGTGGATTGCTTTTCATGTGAGGCTATTTGGGGGAAGATCCCATTTTGTGATTCACGATGCTGGTGGTGTACATGAGGAGGTTATGGAGGTTTTGCGGCCATGGATGGAGCTGGGATATGTGACATTGCAGGACATAAGAGAACAGGAGAGGTTTGATGGGTATTACCACAACCAGTTCATGGTGGTTAACGATTGTTTACACAGATACAAGTTTATGGCTAAGTGGATGTTCTTTTTTGACGTGGATGAGTACATTTATGTGCCTCCAAAGAGTACAATTAAGTCTGTGTTAAATTCACTCAGAGATTATAGCCAGTTCACAATTGAGCAGATGCCTATGAGCAGCAAGCTCTGTCTCTCCGCCGATTATGGAAGATATTACAGGTACAATACAACTCTTAGTTAAATCACTGAATGGTTTCTGTTTGATTACGGGTACAAAAGAGTGATCTAGTAAAATGTTCTTGCTGGATATTCTTCTGTCTGGTTGAATTACTGCAAAAAAAATTGCATCTTTTGTTTGATTCCTTCTCATCTGGACATTATTGGTTTTTGTTAGATAGATGTAATCGTCATGTATTAATGTGATAATTCTGGTAAATAGACCCAAATTAAAACATATGATATGCTCAAGTGGTTGCTACTTGTTTGGAATTATTCTTCTGGTATGCAGATTCTGTGATGCTTCCTTTATTTTTCTGGTGTACAAGGGCAGGTAGAACTGGGATGGGTTTCAACTTTGTTCTAAAGCTAATTGTCCCTATGCATGATTAAGATCCGGTTAGTTGTATAATTGTTTTAGGTAAATTTCACAACTTTTGTTTGTTCAAGAGTCCTTTTATTTCAAGTGAAGAAATGTGACACGGATGCTCAATTGCCGACCTCTGCTTCAAGAAGAAGAAACATGAAAAAAGCATAATGATCAGTAGGATGCTGATTTGAGGGCAGAAAGTTCCAACTTTTCTGATGTAATGACAGGAAAAGAAAATATACAACACATAAAAACAATCACTTAGTCTTGATGATCATTTATGATGATGTTGATACGAAATGTGTATGGAGAGAAACAGTTTCTGATGGAGACTGCTTCTGTCGGGACATAGTTTCACACCTTATACCTAAACTTGTCAACAATTCTGATGCTGACCCCAAGTTTCGTCGACATGAACTTTCCAGTTTTTCTCTAATTACAGCGTAACTGAAACTTAAGTTTGATTCTTGGATCTGGAACAGGAGATGGGGTTTCGAGAAACTTGTGTACAAAGATGTGAAAAGAGGAATAAGGAGGGACCGCAAGTATGCCATCCAACCACGTAATGTGTTCGCAACAGGTGTGCACATGTCACAGAACCTAGTTGGCAAGACAACCCACAAGACAGAAGGTAGAATCAAGTATTTCCATTACCATGGAACCATCGCACAACGTCGTGAACCGTGTCGGAACCTGTTCAATGAGTCGGAGATCAACTTCGAGAAGATCCCTTATAAGCTTGACACCACCATGCGTGATATTGCATGGACTATCAAGAAATTTGAGCTCAAGATGATCGGGAACAGGTTACAGCAAACCCGCCAATGACCCGAACATAAAATAATTTCTTCGTCATCTCTAATTTTTTGTTTTTTTCATGTTATAAATATTTTTTTTTGTATTATAGTACAGATACACGTAAATTATAATTATATTATGGTAGATTTTGCATTCTTTATAAATACTCCCTCCGATTCATAATAAAAGTCGTTTTAGAAGAATGCACACTTATTAAGAAAGTTAATGAAATATCTAATATATCCTTATTAATTACATGTTAAAGTG
>JAOSBM010000003.1:29785348-29795612 GCA_027568955.1 Erythroxylum tenue
TGTTGATATTAATGAAACCACTAATTATGATTAACATCGATAACTCTCTATGGTCATGCATGCACTATCACACTTAGAAATCACACAAGAGTTTAAATCAAATTTAATCTCTCATCCATAATTTTTTAAACAGTGATTTTTTGTGGTTGTCTCTATTAAAAAAAAGAAAATTTTACTTTAAAATATGGGTTAATTATCAAAAAATTATATATTTTACTTCATTTTATAATAATAGCCCAAATTTTAAAAGATGACACTAGAGTAATTTAATTTTTAATTTTTAACAAGAATAATATGAAGTTAGATGATGTAATAAACTAGGTCATTAAATAATACAATTTATATGTGGTACAAATATAATATATGATAATTACATACTAATATTAATCGAAAAATTAAAATTAAACTATTTTATTAAATATTACTTTTTAAATTTTATATTACAAAATTAAGTAATTTTTAATTTTTTAATTAACCTTAAAAAAATTATTTTTATTCTGCAATCATTAATACTCACTAATCACCTTTAGTTTGGCGATGAAAGTGAAATTCATAAATTCATAAAACTAATCTCCAAAACTATCTCTTAATCATACAATAACTATTCATATATTTATTATCACAGCGAGACGCTAATGACGTTGATTAACATTAGAAAAGGGAAAAAAAAAAAAAAAGACGATTGATGCTACACATGAACCATCTCCATCCCATGATTTTGATTCTCCTTTTCTTTCTCACCATCAATTCCTTTATTTTCTTTGATCTTCACATACATGCCATAAACATAAGAACAAAAACCCCACACGCTTAGCACGGTGGATACCGCCTTAACGCCGCCAAACGAGTCGCCGTACACTAAAACACCTCCGATCACATTCATGGTCAAAAGGGCAGTCATGCAAATCCCTCCGGTGAGTGAAGACGTCAGGAAAACCATTCCCGCCGTGCCCATGAAGCATAGCTGCCACGCAGCAACGTTGCCGATCACTGTAACCCAATACACCGTTGGTCCTTTATCGTAAACTTCAAGACTCTCTCTTCTCATCTCTGAAAAGCCGCCGTCAAATGTCATTCCAATAGTGGCTAGTGCAGTGGCTGCAATTTCCATGACCAACTGCATTTCCATTACCATCGAGAAGCAATAAACTTTCCTGTAAATCTTCTCCATAACAGGTAAATACAGTGCAAACAACAAGCCAGCTCCTAATGTGGAAAAGAAACCAATGAAGTACTTGGCACGAGTTAAGCCATCAGGCCTATCGTGCTTTGAACCTAAGGCCAAAAGGACTAAACTTATAGTTAACAGGATCACACAGTTCAGATTCTGAAACGTGATCTTCTGGTTCACGATGAGAACAGACAGGATAAGATTGAACACGAGTTGAGATGATAAAATTAGAGACGAGGTTGACACTGGAAGATACGAATTGCCCCATGAGATAAGCAGATTGCTGATGCCTATCATGAGGCCAATCAAAGTTGATAAGACCAATATTCTAGGAGTGAAGCCATTAAAGGGTGGTCTATCGGTGTTTTTAAGGAGATGATAAGGTAAATAAACAGGCAAGACAAGGAGAGGAAAACCAGCAGATTGGACCCATGTGGAGACCCATCTACTTGAACCTTTGTGAATGAAATAGAACTTCAAGAGCAAACTCGATGAGACCGAACCCACAAAGAGACATGCATAGTTGATCACCAGAAGAAACATGTACCCTTTGCTTGTCTTGGACTTCTGGTCCTGCTCTTCTGAAATTTGAGTGCTTGTAACAATCACAGAACCTGTCAGCGATGAGTCCCGTGGGTCTTGAGTGGTTTCATTGTTGTCGCTGATGGATTGGAGATGGGTTTTGGGAGAAGAATCTGAAGGTGGGAGTTGATGAACTGAGACGTCCATTGAAGAAGAGTTGAAACTCATGAGACTTCAAAGACTTCCCTCTCTCTTGTCTGCCCTTGTGTTGTGACCTGTGAGCCTATCTATCAAGTAGATTTCCGATGTTTTTGGTCTGTGCAAAGTCATGGGGTCTACACAACTAAAAAGCCTTTAGGCTTCTTATGGGCATCCAATGATCAGCACAGAACTATCACAACGCAATGAAGTTCGTTCCCACCGTTGGATTTAAGGCTTATGTTTCAATCCAACCGTTCACAGGCTTCCTAGTTCCATGGCAACGCCTCTTAAGTCTTAAGTCTTAACCCATCATCCATTAGTCACACCATTGACAAATTATTGATGGCAGAGTAGAAAAGCCATGCAAAACGACGTGGTTTGACTACATTTGTTTCCATTTTAGAGCATTTCTTCTCTGTTAGTTTCAAAACGTAATCCACTCAATTTGGAATAGTTTTAGTTTGAGAGTTACTTTTGGGATAGGATCTTTTGTCCAATATAATAGTATCTGTCCAATAAATCTTAACTATTAATTTATACAGGATCCATGTGAGATTTATATAAATAGATGGCTGAGATTTATAGAACAGAGTAAGACACTTATTATTTTTTGCTACAATCTGTAGGTTCACATGCATACGACACTGCAATATTTGATGAAATTGAATCGATTTCTATATATCAATAAATTATTCGCTAAGCATGCCTTTATCTAAAATAATATTATTAAATTTATTTTTTATCGAATCGTCACTTATCTAATTACAATTTAAGTTTTAAATAAAATTATCACTTATCTAATTTCAATTTTAGTTTTATTTATCACTTATCGAATTTAAATTTAAATTTAAATTTAAATAGAGTCATCATCTATCTAATTTAAATATAAATAAAAAGTCAAAACATAAAATTTTGATTTCAAGGTCAATTTGTAAAATAACAAAAAGTATTGAAAATCCTATTTTAATTGTCTAAGTAATTACCTAAGTTTGAAATGAATTTTGCAAATTTGGAGATTTTATTAAAAATGATGAGGTTTAAATCCATCAAAACGTTTATATATTATGAAGAGTTTGTGATTTTATTTATAATTTAAAATAAAATATTTAAATATGTGAATGGAATAAATATTTAAGAGTTTTTATTTTTTATTTAAGATAAATTAAACCTTTTCAACTTTAATTGAGCTTATTTTATTTTTATTTATGAGAAGAATTTCTTCTTTTTCACTCATACTTTCTCTTTTATTCGAATTAACGATAAAAAATAAAGTATTCTTGATAATTAATTCTAAAAAGTGAATTCAAACATTAAGACTATTGTAACAGAAGTTTTAAGTTTAATTCAATTTTAAAATTGAGTTTATTTAAATTGAATTTTAAATAAGTTCTTCTTGTGCAATATTATAAAAATAGTGTAGGGTAGGGCCTAATAAAAAATCAAATTATTATATGCTGGTCACAAATTGAGCTAAATCTATAAATTCTTTTTTGAGCTTTATTTGTTGATCTTCTTCTAAAATTTCACATCTTTATCTTTGTTAATTGTGCCTTCTCAACCCACCTCTTGACCTAAAGTTGTAGAATACAATCCAAAACTTGAAAGTCAAGGTTATAGACTACAATTCAAAACTTGGAAGTCAATTTCCTTATAAAAGTTGAGGCAGATTGAAAATACTTGCAAGTTTATACCAGGGGAAATAGCCATAACAGTAGGGTGTGATTCTAGTATAGTTTTATCTAGACAGATTCAACTTAAAATCAACAAATTAAGATTAATTCAACTAAACAATAGATTAGGTTCAAATCTGAAGTATCAGTTTGATATTTGAATTGAAGAATTTGAACAGTCTAACGGTTTAATTAAAACGACCTTATTTTGAGTGATTTGCTTGATCTCAAATTGCACAACCCGAATTTGCCTAAACTTCGGGTTGATATTGAATTACACGCTCCTACCAGATCAGGCCTAGTTATACCCAAGTCTCTTTCTTAACCAATACATTAATGTTCAAAATCCAGAGCAAAACCAAATTTTCACTTTTTTTCAATGGCCCAAAGAGTAATTACTGGACTTATTGATATATTCCACATATTGCAAGTCCTAATTTGTTTTTCACAAAAGAAAAGAAACAAAACTTTCCAATTAAAAAGGAATTCTTTCATGGTAATCTTAGGGGACAGATCCTCTGTCCCCTGACCCAACTCTGTCCCTTTTTGATCCAAGCCATCCATTCATGTGGGTCTCACATGAATGGATGGCTTGGATCAAAAAGGGACAAAGTTGGGCCAGAATAAGGGTACAGAGGATTTTAGCTCGTAATCTTATCATCTTACAATAAATGCCAATACTAAATAGACAAGAAGAAATGACCTATTGCTAAACTCAACATATAAAGTCAACATAATCAATGCATAAAATTTTCTATTTTGCAAGAGTTTAAAAAGGGTTATTATTATATGTAACATTTTTCTTGTATTTTTTATTAAAAAATTATTTTCGTTATTTAAATTTGTGACCTTCTTATTACATAGGAGCAACTAAACTACATGAACCAAATGGATAATGGGTATAAAAATATTTGTTACCAAGTCAAAAATATTTTATAAATTATCCAAATTTGACTTGCCAATAGTCTTCAATCTATATTTACCAAAAAAGGTAGTCTTTAAGAAGTAAGTCAGAAACATATTTTAATCTTTTTTGGGTACATGAACATGCAAAATTTTCAAAATCTATATATCTAGAGGATTCACCTAAACCATATTTTTTGATAAAAAAAAGTGTAATACTTAAAGTAAGAATACTTCTATTTATTTCAAAGGTTTAAGTTTGTGAAAACATAATTTTCTATTGAAGTCCCACTTGGCAATCTTTAAAGAAACTTGTCATCTAAAAGCACTTGATTTAAGTACTTCTGCGTCTGAACAAAGCTGATGGATGGCCCATTGGCTTACTTTAGTTTTCCCAACAACGAAAGTTCTTTGCACATTCCCAATGGACCTGAACACCTCTCCATCTCTGCCTGTTTGGTCAGTGAAAGTGAAAGTTTCCCATTTTAGGGTTTAGTGCAATGATACAGTTGTTTTGAGCATGAGGTATAGGACCCATGATCATTTTTATTCAAGTTTGTCTTCTTTTCGCAATTCACTCTCGTTATGCTGTGATTGCAGAAAATCTTATGTGTCTGTGTGTTCTGTTCTGTTCTTTTTCTTTTTGTTGCAGGACTGGGCTTTCAAGGTTGGACTTTTTTAAAGTGCAATATTTGCTGTTTTCCTGCATCGTTTACTGCAAATATGGGTGATTCTGATCAAGGGAAGCAAGATCAGAGGTAATTTTCATCTGGGTATTTCCTTTTTTGTTTGGTTTTGGAGTGCTGAAGTGGGTTTTAAATGATTTTACTTGTTTTGGCTTTAATGGAGTTTACTACTCGATTCTTAGACAGAAAAAATGCGGAGTTTGTTGGGATTTACCTAATTTTCCGTTTCTTTGGATACAGAGATCTCCAGATATATAATTTAGTGTGAATTTACAATTCTATTGTTCAATTCTAGTGTTGATTCTCTGTAGAAGTGGATTGCTGACATGAGTTGTGACTTGTGATCGTTCACCGTGGGTAGATAAGTCGTGACCATGCATGGTTTAATCCTCTTGGTAGTTAAGGATGTGACTAGAGATTTACGTTTCAGTCACAACTTGTTTTGAAAAGTGCACTGGTTTGAAATTATAGTCTTGAGATTGAAAACATAAACAACATCGTGGTAGCTGAAAAATTGGGGGTTGCTTGTATTTGCTTCCTAAGGAATATGTGGTTCCTTATGAGTTTTAAAAATATGAACTAGAAAGGTTTATTGTGAAATTTGAATCCGAATCTCGAATTTTGGATGTCATGTGATGCTTAAACAAAGTTTAACTCAGGAATGAGTTCAGTTCTTAATACGCAAGAGATAAGTACATGCATCTGCTGTCCAAGTTGAGAAGTGATACTTATTTGATGAAAATGTCAGGCTTCTTTATGAATCTCTACATTTTTTTTATTCTCCATTCATCAGGACATTTTCCAACATGGAGGATAACGATGCAGTGACTGTTGAATTCCTTCGTGCACAGTTGTTGTCTGAAAGATCTGTCTCAAAAAGCGCTAGACAGAGAGCTGATGAACTAACAAAAAGGGTACTTTTACGTGGACTTTTTTGTCCCTCACGCTTTCCTCCCATTGAATGGCTTGATATTGGTTTTGTATGTGTATTAGGTAGCAGAACTGGAGGAACAGCTGAGGGTTGTTTCTCTTCAAAGAATGAAAGCTGAGAAAGCAACAGCAGATGTTCTTGCGATCCTGGAGGGCAATGGGATAACTGATGTTTCTGATATCTATGATTCGAGCTTTGACCAGGATACCCCTTGTGAATCCGCTGTTGGTAATCGGTCCTACAGAGAAGAGAGGCATTCTGTCAATTCAAAAGTGAGAAAAAATGAGTCAGAAGAAGTTTTGGATTCTGATGATGGTTTTTCCCCAGAACTTGGTAGAAGCATGTCTTGGAAAGTACAGAAAGATTGTTCAAGTTCTGCTGAAAAATACAAGGATCAATCTCTGAAAAGACGAAGCAGTTTCATGTCCACTTATTCTTCTCCAAAGCATCGAACAGGAAAATCATGCCGCCAGATAAAACGCAAAGAACCTAGGTAAGCTTATTTTTTCTTGTTCTTTTCTGTGTTGGATTAATCATAGGATATGTGCATTGTTGTTATCTTGTTTCTCTTATTCAATTTCAACAAAGGCAATTGATAAGTTATTTAATCGATCAATTCTTTTCATGCAAAGTTTTCTGCTTGAAGTTGGATTCAACCTTAATAGTTTCTTCTTTTGTACTGGAACACTCTGCTTTACATGTCAAAATGGAATGGTTCTCTAAATGGATAGAGAACGATAAAGACCAACGACCAAAGTATATAAATTGTGTGGATATCAACATTAGATGCATCTATGGTAAAAAATATCTTTTATTTTAACACTTTCCAACATACACAGTATACTTATCTATTTTCATGTTCACGATGACAGATCTTTCTCCTTGGAACATCAAACAAATTCAATCAAAGTTGGCACTACAGAAAATGGGGTTTCTCCTACAAAAAATAGTTCAGATGTTGGCCCTGACGTTTTGGGAGGCTTTGATGAAATAAGGAATGATAAATTGTCATCACACGCCCAGCTCTCTGGCTATTGGAGAAATGAACAAAATTCAAGTGCTAATGGTCTTGGCTATAATGCAGACAAAAGAGATGAAGACAGAGACATGGAGAAGGCACTTGAGCATCAAGCTGAACTGATTGGTAGATATGAAGAGATTGAAAGGGCTCAAAGAGAAAGGGAAGAGAAATTCAGAGAAGATAACAACAGTACACCAGTATGCTTAATCAACAAAACTGTAGTCGAAAAACCTGTAAATTTCTTTGAAATCAAGTTGATTGGATTAAGGGAAAAAATTTTCAATTTTGCATCCTCAATTCATTTATAATTTTTCTTTACAATTAGAATCAGTAAAGGGACAATGACATTGTGCATTGACTGATAATATCATTTTCAGCTATAGTATTTATGTTGTCCATCCAAGTTCTTGTTCTGTAAATAGTGTGATTGATCCTTTTTGTTAATACTTCTGTAGGATTTTTGTGATCCTGGCAACCGCTCTGATGTTACTGAGGATAGATATGAGGTGAAGGCACAGACTGCATGCACTGCTGAGACAATTCCCTTGCAAAATCACGTGGCAAAATCCAAAGTTCGAGAATTATCCGATGTCCGGGCTGATGGTTTACCACCTACAAGTGTGGGCACTGGTTTTTTTCCGGAAAGAAGTTCCATTAGTATACATGATTCTGAGATTGCATCTCAAGACTTTGCATTCCCTTTGGCCAGGGTCAAACAAAATCAGCCGGTCCTTGGAAACAGCCATGATACAGGACCCGTCCATTCCCAAAATCATTCAAACTCACTTGGCTCACATGATCCATCTAGAACTCCTATTCCTTCATTTGCATCTAATCCAGTCAGCAGCCCCAGTAAAGGAAATGCTTCTGAAATCCGGAATGATAGTCATGCATTGGTGCCTCACAGAGCACCTACTGCAGTGGTTGGTGTACTGGAGGCACTTAGAAAAGCAAGGCAGTCTCTGCAACAGAAAATGAATGGTTTTGGATGTGATGGAAAGCACAATGAACTTTCTGTTCCCTTGACGATACCTGGGGTTAAAGAAGATTCAGCCGTTGGTTGTGTTGGAGTTTTCCGGCTACCAACTGAATCCTCTGTTGAAGCCGATGGTCAGCGAGAGTTTCTTAATCCAAGCTTTAGATTGAGTTTGGAAAACTGTTTTCCTGATGCGAGAGTTCCAACAGCTGCCTCCAATCCGCTCCTTAGTGGCCTCCCTTACTTGGGAACTAGGTCAGCCATTTCTTTTGAGGATCAACTTTGCACCAGTAAATATGTAGAAGGTGGATCAAGAATTTCTGCTCAGAAGTCTCACTTTGATTCTGGCTTAAATCCATCTCTACCTTCTTTCGATAAATCCGTTCATCCAGCTTTTCCGATCGGTCCCTCCTATCCTGCCCTCATTCCACAAACGACCAGTCTACTAGGTCTTTCAACACCACTTCATCGTACAAATGCTGGGGTAGCTCCTTCTGTGGACTTCTCGCCCCCTGATAATCAGGTAAGACAGAACATGTATAGATAGCAATTTCCTCCCAAGTTTTCTCTTCGCTCTTTAGAGATTAGGTTTTTCCAGGAAGTGGGGTTAGTGATTTTGCAGCATAATAGCCCTCCAATACCCATATATGTTGTATTAGTGTGCCATGTACCATCAGATCTAGATGGAGGTTGAGATTGTAAAGCGAAACAACTATACTTTCTCTTTATCATTCTTGATTGTCTTTGTGTAACCATTTGGATATATATTGTATGCAGTTACGTGCAAGTTGGCTTTTCTGAATCACTTAGATGTTGTCACTGTACTGTTATACCGTCATTGCCAGATTTTGTCCCCTGTTCAAGCTTGCGTGAAGAGATAATTTGCATACCATTAAACCTTTACACTTGATCCAATTGGATCTTATTGGTGAAGCTACCTTTTAAGAAAACCAGTTCTCTTCAGCAAATGGTCCGGTTCAATAGTTCTGCTAGTTAAATGTGAAAGTGCCAGAGAGTGTTCAAGCAACTTGAAGAAATTTCCAGTTGTTATGTACATGGCTTACCCTGAGGAAGAAGTCAAAACAAAACAATCTGATAGAACCTGAGTTTTAAAAAAAAGGATTAGAAGGGAACTAAAAGTGGCTTGTTCTTGTAATTGTCATGTCAATGAACTTTCAAGTTTTGAAGTAACATAAAATATTTCCTGACAAGATAAGCTAAAATATTTTATATTTGACATGTATGGCTGCTTCAACGAAGAGACATTGAACTTCCCCATAAGTTGTAACAAAACGTAGGGCCTAAGTCTTAATTTTCTCAAATAGTAATTCAGGGGAATTTTCCAATTTTCTACAGCCATTGCTTGCAAGAGACCAGTTCTTCAAGAAACAAAGAAAAGGGTATAGTGACAATTGGATAGGAATTTCGTAATCCAACAGAACAATCCTGACCGTAGATTAATCTGCTTGGAGAACTATATATTGTAGTTTATTTCCATATCTAATGGCATATATCAATTCATGAGAATTGATACACGTGGTTTTAGCAGAAATTTGTCTAGAGAAGAACTCACAAGTCAACATGACGCGTACATTAACCAAACTGATCAAGTCTTAGCTTGGAAGCTTAATAACAAATTAATGATATTCAATTATTATTGTGCATGCTTGGAGGTTTTGTATATATATACCTCTAAGCAACTGCCTGGAACAATATTGATCACATAACTCGATCTTTGTGTCGCTGTTATTGTTCAGAATCCTCCAATTAATCTTGATGGAACATAATCCACATGATACCCCAGGTCAAGAATCTCAAGCACCGATAGTTTATCCATCCGGGTATTGTCAGGATGATACATCTGACATTGTTATGGCGCCAAGCTCGACAAGTACTTCTCCTTCATTAGGCATATACGATGACATCTCACTAATGGGAAGTGGATTTTATCCGCAGAGGTACGGTGGTGACCATGTTTATTATCAGAGAAATCGATCCGAGGAAGATGGGAATTCCGTGGATCCAAGGTTGATGACGTTGTTGGAATTTTTCAGGCAGCTCTTCATCCGAAGAAGGGAGCTGTTGAACAGAATGTTTCCAGGGGTACAGGATGAGAGTGTTGAAGTGTGCAAGAAGGTTGGAAACACGTTGTGTCTCAGAAAACCGAGTCATCAAGTGGTGAC
>JAOSBM010000003.1:29795712-29807891 GCA_027568955.1 Erythroxylum tenue
CAGGATGAGAGTGTTGAAGTGTGCAAGAAGGTTGGAAACACGTTGTGTCTCAGAAAACCGAGTCATCAAGTGGTGACGTTACGAAGGAGCTTAAGTATTGGGTCAGGAGAGTTATCTTCTTCATTGAGGCCTGACAGGTTCAAGGTTCGTACTGTAATTCCAGCTGGTGGCACCGTCGCACAAGGTGGTAGAGATGATGACCGGCGAGGAGATAAAACATCTGGTGGTTCCAAATCCAAATAAGCATGATATACAGTTTCAGGCTACCTTCCACAGACTTGCCTATAGCTATATGTACTTGTTCCTCAGGATAAGTACATAAGGGGGTGAATTACTATTCTTTTTCATGTTTGTTTCTTTGATTAATTGGATGTAATTATGTAAATAAATAAACTGTGTATCAATTGGTAAAGAAATAATGTAAGAAAAGAACTATTATCCTATTTACCTCTTTGGGCCTCTCAAATACATCTAACTAAAAATGCAAAATTACCTAACTCTGATCAAGCTTGAAGTTAATGTATTCAACCCAACTTGACCTGATTTGGAGTAGAAACATTTTTTTTGGGATGAAAAATGAGGGCAAAGCCCTAGAGAATAGCTAAATAGGACACATTCGCGGAAAGGAGACTCCTCAAATATTCTCCAGACAAATGGTAGAACAACTCAAAGGAGGCGTCGAGAAAAAAGGAATCCCAGGATTCAACTGAAAAGCGTGATTGGCCAGCCAATCAGCACAACGGTTACCCTCTCTATAAATGTGAACGAAGCGAACAATCCAAGGTCTGTCCAAGAATAATCGAATGGCAGTCAAAAGCTGCTGAGCCATGCCATCCCCAGAAGCCTTCCCTGTGAGAGCATTAATTGCTAAATTCGAGTCAGACTCCACCACCATGTTACGATGACCAGCATTCCAAACAAGTTGGAGGCCTTAGAGAATACCCCAAAGCTCAGCAGAAATGACCGAACATATCTCAATATTGTAGGCAACCTAATTAAGTCATGTTGGAAGCCCAATTTTTAAAACGGCATAGTTTATAATTTTTAAAAAATAAAATTATGTATTTAATTAAGCTTAGCTAAAATTTGATTGGGTATGATTGAGTTTTGGATTACCCAAACTTAATCTAATTTGATCGGGTTTCAAGTTAAGCTAGTCCGAATACAAAATAACTGACCCGGCCTAAGCTATTGCCAAACTTAAATCCAAAGAATTGAGTTGAAAACTAATCCAAGAATTAATACATACCCAAACATGTGATTACTAATATAAGAGTAGTCTAACTCATTACTCTTTTTTTTTTTTGGGATGAGAATCACTTTCCAAGTGATGAAGACAAACAATTTTCATAAATATATTGGAAAGAAATAGTTAGGAATGATTATTTCAGTGGTTACTATTATATTGATTAAATTATTTTTTATCACAATAATCATCATTTACAAGATTTATTTAATGTCAATATTAATTACAATAATCATAAATATTACAAAAATATAGCTATATGTCATAAGTCTTTTGCAATTAACTAATTTAAAAAATTATAATCTTTATAATTATTGAAATTTTCATATTTTTAAATTTTTAAAAAAATCCTTTCTTATACTTCTATTAAAAAAATTATAGAACACATATGAGAGGAACAACACATGTAAATAAATCTAATATTATTGACACAGCAATGCAACCATGTTTTTAAATTCAACCTAAACTAATTGAAATTAATAATTAAAAAAAACTACACAAAGTTATTATTTCGAGTCATATTAATTTATTCAAATTATTTAAGATTTGGCCATTGTGTTAATAATATTTGATTAGTTGTATACATTATTCATGTCACCTGTATCTTTTTTTTTTTGGTGAAAATTAATTTTGTAAAAACTAAAATTGAAAATACAATTTTAAATAATTCTAAACATAAACTTTTAAATTAGTTAAATTACAAAGAATGTTCTGTATTTTATTCATAAAAGAAAAAGAATAATAAAATGGCAAAATCCTAGTACACCTTTATGGGCCATATAGGTGCGGGCCTTTTTGGGAAAATGAGCTTACTAGGAAGGAAAGACCACTAAATGGAAAATAGTTGTATTCGACCCTTCTGGTGAAAGAATCTCAGATTCTCAAAAACATAAAGAGGGAATCCCAATAACTTGGAATCATTAGCGACTTGTCACTACTCACTGCCAAAGAGCACTTTATTAGATATTTTTTTTTATATAAAAAGGAAAGTAACAAGACAAATAACTTTATTAGATATTTATATAGCCAACCTTGAGATATTTGCATTAATATTCCTGCTTATTCATTTGGTTGGTGACCAAAAACCAAACCAAAAGAGTTGCTATATAATACTCTCCACTATTCAAAATAAAAATCGTTTTAGAAGATGCACACTTATTAAGAAAGTTAATGAAATGTTTGATATACCCTTATTAATTACATGTTAAACTGCCTTGAAAATATAATCTATGTAATCACGATGTAGGAGAAATTAAAAGATAATTTTAGAAATAAAATTATAAACATGCATGAAAATCACGAAAGACACTTATTTTAGATAATTAAAATTCATCTAAAACGACTTTCATTTTGAACAGAAGAAAGTATTAACTTTTGTTTAGTCAAACATGGTTCGGGTTAGATTAATATTATATACTGTGGTAAATTTGACGGACCTATAATTTAGTTTATTATTAATATATTTCTTGAATTTTAAAATTATCCATAATTCGTTTACATTTCCATTTAAAATTCATTCTAAAATAACATTATTTTTTATTATGTGCTACTGCACACACTAGGCAAAGGTAGGAAGAACACCCGGACAGAACTCACTATTGACCTATTCTTATTTTGTTTCATTTTGTTCTTTATAACAGTTCACTATTGACATTTATAAAAAAAATAAAATGAAGCAAAATAAAGATCTTTTTTTTAACTTTATCCAAAATCTATAAAATATTAGGAAAAACCTAAGTGCACATTATGCCCTTGAAAGGAAGTTGTAAATATGGAAATTGTGTTGTAAAACTAAAGTTATAGAGAGGAACTAATAATTTTTTAAAATTAAAAATATATTAATAATATGATAAAATGCAGAGACTTCAACGGCTTTTACCCTATATATTGTACAGAGCAAGAAAATAATAATTAAAATTTAATAAAAATAAAATTGATACAATTTTGTGTCCACCTAAATAATATTTTAAAAAATCCCATTCAATGGACATATCACCTTTAATTTGCTTCAGATACTCAGTGTCATCGTGGAAAGCAGCACAAAATAATAATTGAAGAAAACTGAAGGGGTATTTAAAAAAATTCCAATCAGTGGACACATCACCTTTATTTTGCTTCCGACACTCAGAATCATCGTGGAAAGCAACACAAAATAATAATCGAAGAAAATCAAAGGGGTTGTACATTTGCAAATTTTTCAATTTTACCGTAAACATCTTAGCACAAATAAAATAAAATAATAAAAAGCATCAGAAATTTAATAACGCGATTCGGTACATCTTGCCTATATCTGCGAGATCCTCACATAGCTTAATACTTTCACCGAAATACAATAGATTTTCTCAAGGCTTTACTGAGCCGACATTACTTAACCTTTGACACAATCTCTCATCCTCATTTTCCGTGAAAGAATTTCACACCCAATAGTATGACCGTCTCGTATTAACCTCAACAGAGAATTTTTCTAAACAACTTTTAATAGAAGACAATTAAACAAACAACTCAAGTGATCATTCAACTAAGAACAAAACAATAATACACTTGAGATAAAAGAGAAGAACAACTTTTCAAAAGGTTCAACTCCACTTAAATAAATCTGGAAGTCGTTACAACAATAATGGGTTGATACACATACACACAACATGAAGCCACAGCTGCACCGATAACACATTCATCAACCAAAATATATGCAGCCCATAAGGAAATCAATTAATAATCGTTGCTGCCTAAGATAGAGTTGTACATGCACAACACATGCAGCCAATCAACACGATTCAGCCAAGAAGTTGCACACATCCACCCAAAAATAACTCAACAAAGAAATCACACACACTTCAATGTTATCTGCCCATAAAAAAATCCCTTGGCCACACCTCTAAAAAAACTTCCAGCAACAATTGAAAAGAACACCATTGTCTTGTTCACGTCGATAATGAGCTACAGCAAGCAATCCATGTAAATCCCAAGCACGTCTGCCAACCAATTGCTCTTTATCTTATATCCCAAAAATCACGTAAGCTGCGTTTTTGCCATATGTAATTATTTTGTTTTGACATCTTATTTATTAATTAGACATATAAGATATTAATTGTAGTGAGATTCAAAAAGATGTGACTGTTACACTTGCAGTTGTGAAAGAATCATACACTATTTAGAAGTCTATTGTCATGTTCGTATTAGAATTGTTTTACTGCTAGATTTTGTGGATTTTGTGGATAGAAGAAATAGTTAAGCGGTTGTTGCGTGTTGGCAAAAGGCTCTTGCTAGTGAATATCGTATACATCTTTATCCATAAAAGAAGTGTATCCTGCGTGAGAATCTTGCAATCAACAGTGCAGTGGGTGTTATTTACATACTTGAAAAACTCAACTTATGTGGTGTATGTGTTATGTTTTCATATATACACCGTGATTTAATGCAGTGGGCGTTTTTGAAGATTAAAAAACACAGTTGAATGTGTGCATATGTTCTGGGCATATATGCACCGTGATTTAATGCAGTGGTATTAATTGAAGATTGAAAAACCACAGCTGAATGTTTGCATATGTTCTGGACTGATGTACACCATGATTTAACTTTTGTTTTTCTAAATTTGTTCTTCTCGGATTGTGCTTAAAATATAATTTATGTGAGTGGATTTAGTGGGCGAGGACCATGGTGTGCCGTGATTTCTTACGAAGCATGTTTTAGGCTGTGTCAAGATATATGGGCCGAAGGTCGCACAGAAGAAGCTTATTTCTTCTTGTCTAAGGAATGTGCACTCTTACATGATGCATTTGGTGTGCGGCAAAATTTAATACAACCAAAAGCAGAGCTGTTAGCAAAGCGAACTCTGGAATTAGTAAGCGAGAAAGCCGCTCCAATACTGAAAGTGCAAGTGTCTTATATGGTTTAATTGGAGTCATTGAAGCTGGACAATGGGCCTTCGATTAGAAGACAACTGGTGGACAATTATTCAGATTTATTTCAGGAAGCTGAAACTATAAGGAAATTCTTTTTTTTATCTCAAGTATATCATTGTTCTGTTCTTAGTTGATTGATTACTTGAGTTATTTTTTAAATTATCTTTTATTAAAAATTGTTTAGAAAAATCCTCCGATGAGGTTAACACGAGTTGGTCGTACTATTGGATGTGAAATTCTTTCACGAGAGGTGAGGTTGAGAGATAGTGTAAAGGGTTTAGTGGTGTCGGCTCAGTAAAGTCTTAGATAAATTTATTATACTTCGGTGAAAGTATTAAGCTGGGTGAGGGCCCCGCTAACGTAGGCAAGGTGTGTCAAACTGCGTTACCAAATTTATGGTGCTTTTTATTATTCCATTTTTGATTGTTTTTGTTTTTGTTTGTGTTAGAAACGTCCACAGTAAAATTGGAAAGTTTACGAAACAGCTACCCTCTACAGTTTTTCAATTGGTGTCAATTAAATAATAAGATATATAACATATATTTTAACAATCTCTCCCTTTTTGGCTTTATTTATCATATATTTGAAACTCCTCGTAAATGAGATAATTGGACATATAAATATCAAATTCCAAAGAACATCACAATTATCCAATGATCCAAATTTCTCCCCCTTAGGACAAAAAAAGCCAAAAAGCAAGACGAATAGTTATACATATACCTTAAAATCTCCCCCTGAATGGAAAATTCACCATAAACAATATGATATCTCCTTGGGATAAAAACAGTATCAAAACGCATAATCATAAGAATCAACAATAGGTGCAGCGGAAGAATCATAAACATGCCAAGATGACAATTTATCACCAGTCAATACACATGTCAACATATCATTACTTACTTCAGTTCCATCTTTATAAGACTTATCAAATTCATAAACCCAAACAAATAAAGATGAGTGTTGCCAGCGTAGTGAGAGAGAGAGACCCACACTAATGAGAGAGCTGAAGAGTTTTTGGTGGAGCCAAATAGAAGTCACAATGTAAACTACTAAAAAGATGAGACGACAGTGGCAACATAAAAACTAAAGAACTAAAGAAGACAAATCTTTGTTTAAGTTTCAATTTTTTTAACAACACAAAAATACTTAAAAAATGTAAAACACGCAGTCCTTGTGCCTCTCGAAAAAATTCAAACCTAGTCTTATTTCTCGTCATATTATCTTTGTCATCAGTTTCTTCTTCTGAAATAACTGACTTGTCCTCTGTCTGACCAGTTTCTTTAAAAGCAGTAACTAACTGTAAATCTGTATAATTTCTTATTTTTCCTTCACTACTTTTTTGTGCTTATAATTGACTCTTTCTAACACAAGAGTACTTTAGTAATATGGGTTGCTGCTGGAAATTTAATAGAGAGTGTCTAGATTTTCAAAATTGACCCCTTTAAAACATCATTTGTAACATCTTGTAGCATCTCGACTATATGTGCCCGATAACTCTGCAAAAATGACATGTGGGTACAAACCTTCGATTCTTTCTCGATGTTTCTTCTTCTCAAACAAATCTGGACATATTATTTTTCTCCTCATTCGCTTTAAAGCACTCACCTTTATAACCAGTGCCTTGAAGATCTCCTTTAACCTTACCAATTTTCATTAACTTTTCTAGTTTTTCTGTGCCTTCATTCAACATTCTCAATCCCTTTTCGGTACTTACTAATTTCATTCAAGCATCACCAAGCTCATCTAGAGAAGAAGTTGTTAAAGTAGACAACAACTTCTTCTCTAGATCTTGAATGATGTTCTTCATGGAAGTGTTTTCCTCCTTCAACTTCTCATTTTTTTTACATGTTTGGACCCATTTAACATACATTAACTCATAGGCTTCATAAATACATTCCTTTTTATCATCTGAAGTACTGTTATCACTATTATAATCTGATATTGAACTTTGAGTTAAATCGTCTGTGTTTTTCAGAACATTTCCTAATTTACTCACTTTTTCATCTTCAGTTACTTCCTTCTCAATTACTGTTAAACAAGTAACTGAATTTT
Organism: Erythroxylum tenue; assembly: GCA_027568955.1. Taxonomy (NCBI): domain Eukaryota; kingdom Viridiplantae; phylum Streptophyta; class Magnoliopsida; order Malpighiales; family Erythroxylaceae; genus Erythroxylum; species Erythroxylum tenue. Next base: position 29,802,913 of record JAOSBM010000003.1, read on the forward strand.
TGTTGTACAAAGTAACTAACGCAGTACTATTCACAGCTTCTTCTTCAGTTTCGGATTCGTTATCACTCCAAGTGCTCGTATAGAATTTCCTTTTTCTCTTGTTCGAGACGTTAACACACTCCGTGTGAACATATCCGAAGCCTTAACACTCATGACATTGAATTCTCGTTACCTTTTTTTCTCTCTTTTGAGTTTTGGCTTGTTGTTTGAAGTTGTTAATCGATGAGCTCCCGTCGTTTTGCCTAAACTCTGGTCTGTCCTTTTTCACTCTCTTCAGCCACTTACTGAACTCTCGTGTTAATAGCTCCACATCCTCATTCTTGTCAAATTCATCTTCTACATCATTCATACCTTTTCCAGTTTTAACTTTTAGTGTCAATCCTTTGCTTCTTTCTTGTTTACCCCTTAAAAGATTCATTTCGAAATTTGTAAGAATTTTAATTACCTTCTCCGATGATAGATTATTAATGTCGTGGGCCTCCTCTCTTGCTGCAATTTTTGTAATAAATCTCGGAGGAAATGATCTCAACGTCTTCTTGACTAGTTTCAGATTGGAATATTTATTCCCGAGTTGATGTGCCTGATTCGCTGTTTCTCGCAATCTTTCATGAAAGTCTCCAATAGTCTCATTTTCATCCATCTTCAGTTCTTCAAACCTCACAGCTAGCATCTGTAATTTTTACGCTATCACAGATTTTGACCCTTCATGAATAGTCTGCAACGTATCCCACACTTCTTTAGCCGATTCACAAGCTGCTATCATTGAGAAGCGTCCTTCATCAACAGGACTGAAAATTGCATGCAATGCTTGTGAGTTCCCAAGTGCCCTTTCTTCTTTGGCTCTTGTCCATTCAAATGGATCTTTTAGATTTGTCTCTCCCTTATCGTCAATAATCATCGGACGTGTCCATCCATGTAACACCGAGTTCCATGCTCTTTTTCCCTGTGCCTGAATAAAGACTCTTATCCGTTATTTCCATGCAAGATAATTGGAACTGTCCAACAGCAATGACCTGATAATTGATGCTCCTTCTCTTATGGTCATAATTGCGAAACCCGAGTCTGCACCAACTTGTTACGAAGTTCTAACTCAGTGACCTCGCTCTGATACCAATTGAAGAAAATCGAACGGGGGTATTAGTTTCTCAAACTTTCTAATTTTATCGTGGATGTCTTTAGCACAAACGAAAACAAAAGCAATAAAAAACGAAATGATAAAAAGCACCAGAAATTTGGTAACGCAATTTGGCACACCTTGCCTACATCTGTGGGGCCCTCACTCAACTTAATACTTTCATCGAAGTACAATAGATTTACCAAAAGCTTTACTGAGCCGATACCTCTCAACTCTTGATACTATCTCTCAACCTCACTTCTCGTTAAAGAACTTCACACCCAATGGTGTGACCGTCTCATACTAACCTGAACAAAAAATTTTCTAAACAACTTTTTATAGAAGACAATTAAACAAACAACTCAAGTGATTAATCAACTAAGAACAAAACAATAATACACTTGAGAAAAAAGAGAAGAACAACTTTCCGAAAGGTTCAGCTCCACTGAAATAAATCTGGAAGTCGTTGTAATAACAATGGATTGATTCACATAAACACTAACACGAAACCATAACTGCACCGATAACACATTCATCAACCAAAATATACGTAGCCCATAAGAAAATCAATTAATAATCGTTGCTGCCTAAGATGGAGTTGTACACGCACATCACATGCAGCTAATCAACACGATTCAACCAAGAAGCTGCGCACATCCAACCAAAAACAATTCAACAAAGAAATGATGCACAGCCAATGAAGAATGATGTAGTCAAGAAATCATGCATACTCGATCTACCACTGTCTCATAATTTTCTGCACTTCAACGTTATCTACCCATACAAATTCCTTGGCCACACCTCTAAAAAAAATTCCAGCAACAATTGAAAAGAACACCGCTATCTTGTTCAATGTTGCAACAAGCAATCCATTCAACTAAAAAACATGTAAATCCCAAGCACGTTTGCCAACCAATTGTTCTTTATCTTATATCCCAAAAATCACGTAAGCTGCGTTTTTGCCATATGTAATTATTGTCCGCTTAACTGTTGATTGTAAGACTCCCACGCAAGATGCACATCTTCTATGGATAGAATTATACACGATACTAACTAGCCAAATCCCTTCACACACATGCAAGACAACTTGCCTTTATCTCCTAATTTTCTAGAAAACAATTAATTTCCACTATGTTGTTGATGCAACCCACAACGAATCCACCTCTGCCATTGATAGATATTTTTACGATACTCATCAACAAGAACTATATACCACCAGCCTGATAATAATAGACTTTCATTTTGTGTAGAATTCTTTCATAACTATAAGTATGGCAACCATATCAATTTGAATCCAAGTCAAATTATAATTGTTGTTTAGTCACACAAAGCCATGGTCCAGTTGTCATTACCCAATTAAATTAAATGTAAATCTTGAAGCTACATTATCTTATAGGTACAATTATCTAATAATGACAAAATTAAATAATAAGATATATAACATATATCTTAACAATAATAATAAGTTAATAACCATGCTAACATAAGAGATAGATTTGGGTTGTTAAATAATCAACAAATAGTTCAGGATCTGCGTGGAATCAATAGCGATTTGCTACAGAAAGATGACTCAAGTTTGCTTTTGGGGTCATTATAGTTTTACATTTAGGCGTGTTGTCCATCTGTATAAAGTTGTTTTCCATGCACCAAAAAAATAAAGTTGTTTTTCCATAAGAAACGACTTACACGAGGTCTAATAAAATAAAATAAGTGTTTTCAATCAGGATACGATATCAACTTTATACTTTTTCTATACAAAAATCACTAAATCGTTTAAAATGAAAAGGTAATATTATTTATTAATTTTTGTATAGACATTGGGTGAAGATATTTGTGATGTTTGAAATTGTATATTAGTTTATGTTTTATGTTTCGTATATTAAAAACAGTTTTTTTATTAGATAGAAATAAAGTTGTGTAATACTGAATTTCTTTAAAACTTATGTTTCGGTGATATTTTTACTAAGTATTGTTGTTATATTATTTAATTAAAGATACATAAATTTACCAATTGTTTGCATTAAACTGGTCTTTAAATTTTACTAAAGAGGCAAGAGATTATTATATCTAAGCAGATTGAGTTTTTATTTATTTAGAACAATTTAAAGCTATGATGATAAGTAATCATTTTATTATGGGTATAATTATGATAAATAGTCTTTGTCATTACCACTTGTTAATGTCGGTACAATATCAAGGGTGACACCAAAATATCAAGCGTGACACCACCAACACCTACTTCACCGAACACTTAGATTGATTGTGAAAGTATTTGTACAACTTGATCCAATCTTCTAAAGGAGTCCAAAGTTAGCTTTTTACCTTCTTTTTCAATAATTACATATTATCATGCATGACGGCTTCCAAATGCAACTTGTCACCATAATTATTTGACATTAATTTAGGTATTGTTTTTTAATCCTCAAACTTTGATATTAAATTCACTTGAGTCCCTAAATATCTTTTTTTTATAATCAAACTTCCATGAAGGTTTAAAATTAATAATTATTATACTCTATTTTAGCGATAAACTCAAAAGTAATGTTGAGTTGGAGTGGAGTCCATTACTAGTTACTTCAATAAATGATTTTATGATTAAATTATTTATTCAATTTTAGGGTTTTAGTTTTATTTTTTTATGTGAATATTTCATAATCTTCAAGCGAGTTAGGTTTATGATAATCTTTTGATTGTGGATCTATTTCTTGAATTTTTGTGAAATATTGATATGTGTATTGCATGATGCCCCATAGGGATGGTCGAGTTAATGGAGTGGAAGGGCAATTTCCCTTACTTATGTTTTTCGATCGAGCTTTTCATACATGGATTATCTAGTGTGGAGTACCCGATTGACTTGATTTGCCCAATACGTATCTAATGGGCATCGATTACGGGTTTCTCCGTTTAAAAAAAAGTATTGCATAAAAAACCTAGTATTGATGTAAGTTGTTAAAGGAATTTATGGAGCAAGAGGGAGACAAAGTGTCATATTTTAGATATAATACTAAAACATTGAGGTGTATTTAGTATTGAAATACCAAAAATTTTCTCCAATTTATAATACAACGATAATAACAATCTAGTAAAAATTCTGTTGACATGTGGAGTATGAGAATAATGTCGTTAATTTTTAACGAATACTATAATAAAATAGGGATGGCAATGCGCTACTCCATATATCAGCTTTATCAAATTTTTTAAAATAATTTTCTTAAAATTAAAATGTAAAACAACATATCTTTTTTTTAATTAGGTTTGGGCATGTGCTACTCAGGTCCAAGTCTGTCTCAAGCCTAACTTCTTTAAGCAAAACGATATCATTTAACTTAGAATAATTGGATCACATATCGATCTAAGCTTGGGTCTAATCTATGAGTCAGCTCGTTGAAAACACGTGAATCTAGACTCATAGACAGATTCATTACTATCCCTATAATGGAACCCAAAAATTAATAAAGTTGAATGTTGGGTCCCGTTCCCGAAATTCGACCTTGGGGCCGAACCTCGTTCCCGGAACCCAACGATCCGGAGCGCAGAAGAAAACAGTAAGCGGGTGACCACAAAAGGGTTATCCTAACGAACCCTAAAGGAGTACTCAAACATTAAGACAAGATCCCAAAACAGAAATCAGTTTCGAAAACAGTCAAAAACGCAAAATAGGAAACAGGCCAGAGTGTGTCCGTTAAACGGACACACATGTCCGTTAAACGGACACAAAACAACTACGAATTTCAACTTTCGCCCAAGAGTGTCCGTTAAACGGACACAAGGTTAACAATGTGCCATTTTTACCCGAATGTGTCCGTTAAGCGGACATACATGTCCGTTAAACGGACATAGATTGGACAAAGTGTCCAAATCCACC
>JAOSBM010000003.1:29828083-29847601 GCA_027568955.1 Erythroxylum tenue
GTCAATACACATGCCAACATATCATTACTTACTTCAATTCCATCTTCATAAGACTAATTAAATTCATAAATCCAAACAAATAAAGATGAGTGTTGCCAGTGTAATGAGAGAGAGAGATATCCAAGAGAGAGACCCACACTGATGAGAGAGTTGAAGAGTCTTCGGTGGAGACAAATAGAAGTCACAATGTAAACTACTAAAAAGATGGGACAACAATGGCAACATAAAAACTAAAGAATTAAAGAAGACAAATCTCTTTTTTTTTTAAACAACAGAAAAAATTTGCTCAATGCATCGTCACCCTAAAACTTTCAGCTGTACACCCAAACATCACACACACATGATGTATCACACCCCCTCTCAATATAGATTTCAATATAAGATGAGATTCTTTCTCAACTAGAAGATTATCCATATAACTTTTGAATCCAAGTTAAACAGAGATTATTAACTAGCTATGATTTTCCAATTAATAAAAATATATGATAAATCCAATTTATAAAATTATGCCAAAATAACATAAGTAGATTTATACACCATATATCTAACAATCTCTAAAATCCCATGACTTCATTTCAGCCTGCTTAAAAAAAATCGTGATCTTCTTCACATATCTCACTTAAAAATAGAATTCTATCACATCTAAACTATTATCCAAAAATCCAACAAGCTAGTTGTGCTCAATTTAAATTCAATTAATTTAGATGTGAATTTTAAAATCATCTACGTTATCTTAGATGTTTAATTATCGAAAATTGTCAAAACTAAATAATAAGATATATACTGTATATCTTAACAATATATAAACTGGTGATCATAGACATTGATGATTATATTATAGTGAATTAAAACAACCTGAAAAGCAGAGTTTCATTTTTTCTTCATGTTGATTTCATAGCCGAAGAGCTTTGGCAATCTAGAAAAGAGCACTTGCTCCTTAGGAAATTGATTCAATACATGAACCAGAGGGAATCAGACAAGTTGAATAAACCGCCGCCTTGTCCTATATATGCCGATACTTCTTCATGGTTACTTCAGTTATATCCTCCATTGTAGATGATAACAACACACAAAAGCATTTAAGTAGATCCCTCCCTACATAGGAAAATTATTTAGTTTCTGAGTCCATGATTAATTAATCGATATCACTCGTAATTATATATAAAAAGCACTATTATATATGTTACATACCTGAACTTAGTTAATATTTTTCATTTTTATAAATATAATAACAATCTTTATATATTTTTTCTTAAAATTTATGTTTTAATTTTATAAAATTATGAAAAACATTATGGCCTGAATTAGGTCCAGTTCAATTTAAATTTAATGATTCAATTCAAAGATTTGAGTTTTGAAGGTCTAATCAATTTGATATGCGTTACACTTTGTTTTGATTTAAAGTGACTCAAATTTTAACTAACATAATGTTGTTTTGATTCGAGAAAAAAGCTTGCCTTGTAACCGGATCATTATCATTTACCCTATAGAAGACTACTACTTTTGCTAACTATGAGATTTCTTTTTCCTTTCTCTTTTAACTTAGGGTAACACTGTGAATGAATGGTGGGAAAGGGCCTATATTTACATGTTACAAAAGATACTTAGTGCATGTTGGATTCGAACCCTATATATGATCATACAAGAACCACTTCTTTGATAAAAATGAGTCCAAGTGAAATCAAAACCTGTTATCTTTTCAATCATAACCCAATTCCATCTTATGACATTGTTTTTCTGAAAATCTCAGCCTTTTTTATTACGACTATGGAGGATTTTTTCTCACGTAGAAATTCTCAGGACCCAATGATCAGTTCTTCTTATACAAACAATCAAACCCAGATCAAATTGTCACAAATCAACATCGTAGTAAGTGTTACCTTCTCCACAAAGTTAGATCTTGGTATCATCTTTGGATGTGCTAAGCTTAGCTACTTAAGTATGGAGTCCTGCTACTTATTAGAGAGCCTCAAGCCACAGTTCTCCCATAAGTTATCTCCTTCATTCATATCAACTTGGAAGCTGCCAGCAGGAGGGTCAAAGTATGAATCGTTAGTGCTCTCGGGTCTTTTCTGTTTTGCAATTTCTTGGCCATTATAGGTCTCAAGTTCCACATAAGAATTGTCATTTCTGATATCCTCTCTGTGCTTCTTGTTACACTCTGTTGTAATGTTAAAGTAGATGTTCATGGCCTCCCATTTCTCCTTGCACTCGTTCGGACTTCGGTGGTAGTCCAAACTGTACATATATGCTGATATCTCCTTCCACAAACCTTCTCCTGAATACCTACCACTCTCTTGGAATTTTGTTTCCATGGCAGTTCTTAACTGTGTTAGACTTAAAATCTCAGGTTCAGTCCATCTAATGTTAGAATTGTCATCACCATTGCTAATCTTACGTGAATTAGTCTCTTGGTTTTTTCTGTAGCTTGATACTGCAACTTGATCGATGGAAAGTGAGAGTTGTGGTTCTTTGCCTGTATGTTTCCTCAGGGTCTCCATTAGGGCAGCATCTCGAGCTTCGATCCATTGTCTCTCTTTAGCCCAGAGCTCATGTTCTTGATTAAACCGAGCCACTTCTTTCTTCAACCACTCTTCTTCTCTTATCATTCTCTCATTTTCCCTATCCTCAACGCTCTTCAACGTTCTCTCCATCCAAGTCTCTTGTGTCTCAAACAGCTTCCTCATTCGTGAGTCAACAAAGTTCTTCACTTTTGCTTTCCATCTCTTCTTAGCCTCTTCACCGTAACTTCGACTCTCAGTTCCTCCTTTCTGCAACTTTTCCTTTGATCGGTTCATCATGCAAGCAATGACAGATAGATCATCATCATTGTTCTCAGAAGACGAAGTCTCAAATTCAGACGTGTAGGAGAAACTCAGGATCTCGCTCCTTTTGTTTTTTTGGTTGATTAATGTGTTGATTGGTGGTTGGTAATGGTGAGAGTTGGGAACAAGATTGGTTTCTGATGTAGAAGCTCCATTGCTTGTCTCTCCATAGAGTGCCTCAAAATGGCGAAAGAACCTGTAATGCTTCCCATCTTGTCTTCCAGATTTACCTTCCTTGGTTTTCTTGTAGTATTTGTACAAGTTCTCAAATTTCTCTCTACACTTCCTTCCACTCCTCTGGTACCCATGTTCTTTAGCCATGATTCTGTTTGAAGAAAGAACCAACCCAAGTTAATTACAAAGCAATGAATTGCAGAAAATGAAAGTGACCAAGTAGGGTTTTGATAAACACGATAAGAATGCAAGAACTAGGAGCAAATCAATATAAAGGACAAACCAAGTTGGTCCAATGCAATTTGGGTTGAACATGTACCTTGAAACCTCATCCCAAAGTGGACCCTTCTGATTGGCCTCCTTGAACCTGGAATCGAGCTTAGATCTGATCTCAAGAAGAGCAAGTGCCTCTTGCCTTGGCCATCTACTAGTACTCCCTCCACCATTATTACCCATCCAACCTCGATTCTCCGTATCCACACCATAGAGAAAACCAGCACCACCTGAAGAACTACTAGTACCTACAACAGCAGCACTACCTGTTGTTGTTGCAGCAGCAGTAGTAACATAACTGCAATAATGATCATGACCAAGCTTGACCAGTCCACTTGGCACCATAAATTCTCCAACCATAATGGAGTCGTAGTGCTGGTGATGTCCTTGTGGTGCAAGATCACCAAAGAATGGTTCTGTCACTTGTGGGCTTCCCTGAAAAATGGTTGTTCCAGACATCAATTGTTGGAGATCCGGTAAGCCGTACTGGTGGTGGTCACCCATTTCCAAAAGGCTTACCTAAAACGTTTTGGATTTCAAAAACATGTAATGATAAAACGGGAGAGGTTAGGGTAGTTAATACTATGTATGTGTTTATGGGTTGAAAGAAAACAGAACAAAAAGAGAACTTGGGCAAAGTAGGAGGCTATGTTCTTGAGGAGACAGGATCCGAGACTACCGCAAACTTCATCACTCTCTCTTACAGTTACAGAGAGATTGTGGGATGTGTAAGAACTTACGTAAGACAAATGGGAAAGCTTTACAAGATGAAGTTAAACTGGGCATAGCACTGATTAGATGACGAGTACACAGTGCTGGGATTCTTACCTTTTGACCGACCAACTTTGGTTTCCTGCTGATCCTGTCGTTAGTTCATATGGATTGCCAAGTCTAAGGACGATGAGGTATAAGTCCGCTGGCTCATCACACACGTACAGTAGGCTACTGCATGGCGTGTTGTTTGTTGTCTGTAACTGCAAAGTTATTTTGATCCAATTAATATCAATACCTTTGTACTTCAAAAAGTTTTCAGTGGTCATTAATATCCTAAATCATAAATATTATTTTATAAAAATAAAAAATATTTAATAATAACGAACATAAAAAATTATAAAATAATATTCTTTTGTTAATCCTCTCTTCAAATAATTAGGATTTGATTTGGTTTGCACAAAATATTTATTTAGCAATTGAGAGTGATTTGAAAAAAAATAAAATCTTGTATTCTAGTCTTATGAATTTTTCATTCTTGTTAAATATTTGAGTTTTTTATAATCACGTATTTAAATTAGACTACGACAATTCAATAAAACCTTCAAATTATGTTCAAGAATGCTGTCAATAAAAATAAATAATACTCCTTCTTATTTAAAATATTTTTCGTTTTAGAGAAATGTACACTTATTAAGAAAGTTAATGAAATATCTGATATACCCTTATTAATAACATACTAAAGTGCCTTGAAAATATAATCCGTGTAGATTTGAGAGAAATTAAAGAGTAATTTTGGAAGTAAAATCATAAATATGTATAAAAAGTCACAAACGACGCTTATTTTGAATAATTAAAATCCCTCTAAAACGACACTTATTTTGAATAGGAGGGAGTAATAATTTTAAGAGATAGCAAATTCAAATGTGTCTAATCTTTTGAAAAAATTTCAATTTAGTGCCAAATTTTCTAAAGTTTTTAATTTAATGACTAAACTTTCAAAGTTCGTAAAAATTAAGTCAAAAGTTCCTTTTTGTTGATAGGACTAATAAATGAATATCGACTTATTTTTTAATAGATATGTTACATAAAAATGACTTTTTGACGAAATTTATTCAAATTTTAAAAGATTACTTATTAAATCAAATATTTTAAAAAGGTTTAGTATTGATTTTTTTTAAATAATAACTTAACCACTATTGAATTTGTAGATGAGAAAAGGTTTGCCTTTCTTGAGTGATTATTTATATTAATTTAATTTCCTAATTTTTGCAAATTATTAGAAACAATGATCTAAAGTTCTTACTTTATTGAAAAACAATGATTTAGAGCATTACCAATTTAGGTATAATCTCTCTACCCAGCTCTTTCTTCTATATTTGTTACCGCTTGAGTGCTATTAATTGTTGTACTTATGGCGAACCATGGGACATACTTGTTGGATAATTTTGTCCCTTTTTATCAAGTTGGATAATTATTAATGGTATTTTTTAATTTTTAAATAAATTATAGGTTAAGTTATGTAATTTAATCTAGATAAAGATAATAAAATGGATCAATAAATAATCTAGATTAATAGGTCGAAGTCTGTGTAAAAAATGAATCTCGATTAGTATGAACTGAACTCATACGAGTCTTGTGATGGAGAAGTCTGATATGGAAACTATATAAAGATTAAGGTCTCCTTAAGTTGTTCATATCAATCGTAAACATAAAGAATCTCTGACCCGTTAAGAGAACTTACGTATTGAGAGAACTGTAGAAAGACCAACCTCAAGTCCCATACTTTTCATAAAAGGTTTTGGGAGATTCATGATCATTTGAAGCTCGGAACAGACATCGGAATCAGAGATGGAATTAAAATCAGGTATTCCGCATTAACTTCATTTTTAATCTTTTTATGTAGATTCGGGATACGTAATAAGGTCTATACTACGTATTATAATACTTTCATTTCGAACCTTTATATATATACATATATATATATATGTATATATATAAAAAAAAGAAGTATTAACTGTAGGTATATATGGTTTCCAACTAATAGGCCACGTTCTTTTAAACACGAACATGTGATATGGGGACCATCATTAACTTTGTTCCAATTTACCTTTAAATTGTCCAGCATATATTCTTTGTCTCTTCATTTAGATTGAATAATCACATCTATCTGCAAGCGATAAAGTTTTCTCTTTTTCTCTTTTTTCTTTTTCAAAACAATTAACTATTAAAATTTGGGTTAATTGTAAAAAAATCAAACTTTACTCAATTTCATACTACTAATCTAATTTTAAAAATTAATAATTTTATAATAGTAACCAAAATTTAAAAAATGGCTACAAAATACTCTAACTTTTAATTTTTTATAAAAATAATCAAACGTTAAGTTTTCATTAACATAAATTACGTAGCGAGTTTGTCACGTGACTGTCGTATATATATTTGTATTATGTATGAATTTTATTAATTAATGGATTAGAAATATCGAAAACTCTAAATAGTAGATACTCTTTCGTATATTTCAGTTTATAATTATTTTAGAGTTTTTAATTTTTTAATTTATTAAATAATAAAATTTATATATGACATAAATATAATATGTGATAGTCACGAGATAAAAATATTAATCTGACGTAGCTCGTCACATTATCCACATTAACGAATAATTTAGTTGGCAAGAAAAAACAATTGGCAAGTTAATTAGAACAAATTTGAATTCCTAATTTTTGGGGTGAATTTGTGAATGTTCAAGTAATTTAAGAATCTCCGAAAGGGTTATATCGGAGGCCGAGGGTCAGGACTCAGGAGGAAGAGAGGAGTTTTTCCTGAGACACACTGAATTTGCTTTGCTCAGTTCTGATTACTTGATCCACACGTTCCCGACCCTTTACCTTTCCTTTCCTCCTCGTGTTGCATGAGAAGTGACCCTTTCGTGTTCTTACATATGTATGTGTTCTCGTCTCGACCACGACTGTCCTCCCACAGTTACTCTCGAGAGAAAAATGTTTTCTGTGTCTCGATCTTATCTTGGTTTTTGTATCAAAGTGATGCCGTATTTTATAATATTTTCTTTTACTTTAAAAATTTTCCAAAAATTAATTACATAATTATTATTTATTAATAAACAAAAAAATTAATATAAGACTGCCATTGATACATACATATTATTTGGCCTTATTGTTTAATCAAACAATTCATTTTTGTTTTTTAGTTTATGAGACTTAATAATTTGACGATATTTTTCTAGATTGGACAACTCATCTCTACTCCTGTGTCGGAAATTTACAAGTAGAGTAATCCTATATCGAAAAGAAATATATGAATGAAGTGAGTTATATATAAAAATATCACTCATAAATTATTGCCTTGAGATTTTGAATTGGGATATGATATCAAAATTATATACGGCTCATTGACATGCGTTCTAATTTCTCCTCAAGTCTCTTTAAAATCTTTCATTGATATCAAAAAAGGACTCCCTCAAAAAATTTTATTAGTATCAGAGCTAAGATGGTAAAATTTAATGAATAGAAATTCATACATTTGGTCAAGTAAATAGGTAATTCATGGAATGATTCGAATGTTTGGCATGAGCTATATATTGAGAGAGAGCTAGTCCGATATGGACGGATCGACTTACGAGAGAAAGATGTTTAAAATTCACAAATAGAGCAATCTCACTTTGGAAATAGACATAAGGATAAAGTATTCTATTAATCACAAAAGTGTTAAACTGGTATGTATGCAGCCGTTTAAAACTTAGGGCTAGAGCTTTGCCTCCCGCAAGGGACCTATCCGGTTCGAGCGGAGATTAATTTGAGTATGGATGATTTAAAAATATCTTCCCATAATTAAGATCTGCCTACGACATCTCGTGAAAAAACAAAAAAAAACTGGTGTGGTACATTACTTTTAGGTATGGTTATTCAATATAATGTTGTTTCTCTAAAGAAGGGGAGTGTTGGGAATAAATAATAAGGAGTTCTGAACTAATACTGATTAGAGATTAGAAGAGTTAAAGCTGGGTGGGAAACTAATACGACTGTAATTACATAAGAAGTGGGGGTTCAATTGGCTTGAGTGCAGGACCTTGAATAGGGAAGGGAAGTTTGTTTGTAGCCCAAACGGGAATGTCGGGGTCCTCTCTTGCAAATCACAGCTGTATATCACAACCCAAATCACGCCAATCTATGGAGTCGTACGGTTTTGATGAATTGGGTGGAGCCCAGTTTGGAATGGACCAGTGATGATTGAGGTGGCCGTGAATACGTGATATCCGATGATGATTCAGCTTTATATGGTAGGGTTACTAAGGTGGAGCCTCTTTTTCCTACCATGTATTTGATTATGATGACTTTATCCAGAGATTGACATTTAGGCTCGGATCAAGCCAGCCTGACTTGTAATGAATGGGTTAGTCCATGGTCAACATGTTAAGCCCAATTTGACCAGGCTTTGGGCTCAACTTTTCTAAAATAATTAGACCACGAGTCAATTTGAGTTTGGATTGGCCCCTTCGATTTGGCCCAAGGCACAACATCTATAACAAAATGATATTGTTTTGCAAAAATGACATTTTTTATTTTTATTTTTAGAAAATAAATATAATATGTCAGGTTGGACTTAGATTGAGTCTGGACTCAATAGAATCTATCTCAAGGCTTGAGCCCCGTCCAATCTATTGTCATCCCTAATTTTAGCTCATCTCACAGTTCTTATATATTAGTTAGGTTAGAATCTTTTAGAAGTATATATATATATTTCTTTATTCTATTTAATTAAAAAATTATATACCCAAGTCCTATAATTTCTAAAAATGATCATTTGTTGGTCTTTTGTTTATTTTCATTCAAGGAGGATTGTTGAAGACTCTAAAAAGATTATGTTTTGAGGACAAAAGTTTACATTATTTATTTATATAAGGGAATATGTCGTTTCTCACCTACAAAAAATGACCTTGTCCCATTTTTTGTGTCAATTTTATTAAGAGGTTATGAATTGGCTGTAGATGGTAATGAAGTTTGAAATAATTTACAAGCCAAGCAATTTCACATTAGAAAGAAACATAAGGATAAAATGAGCTATATATAAAGATAGACTCATAACTCATCGTCTTAAAGTTTTAAATTAAGATATAATATTCTAGTTACATATGGATTCACTTGAATTGGTCCAATTTCTGCTTAAACTCCCTCAAAATTGTTAGTTCATGAAGTAACTAAAATGGTTCCGTGTTAGCTATAAGTTGAAAGAGAGTTAGTCTGATATGGATGGGTTCACTCGTGAAAGGGGAGATGTTAAGAATTTCTAAGCGAAATAATCTCACATCGAAAAGAGATATAAGAATAAAGCGAGTTATACACAAAGATAAAACTCATAACCTATTACCTTAAGTTTTTGTGGATATATGATATTCTAGTTATATATGAACTTACTTAGACCTAAAATACACTCGTTTTAGTGTATCAATTAACATATATTCCAAAATTCAACTTAAGGGATGATATTTGATATAATGACTACATTAATTATAAATGTATTGATGAATTATTCCATAAAAGGCTATTTTGAACTTGTATAAAATGATAAGCTAAGGGCTACATTCTAGTGTAAGATGATATGTTTGTTTAAAGCGATTGAATATTGGTTTTGTCATTGCTTGTAGCCTATAAGTCATATCAATAAGTGTTATTTAAAGATATAACACATATAATAATATGTTGACATTAATAGGTAGATGTCCAAATAGCAACATTTACCTATTTGTATGGGCAACAGTGAGAGTAGAGAAAAGGGAAACATGAAAGTACATTTTTTGATAGCCTAGTAGATGATATTGGCAAGAGCAAAGTATTGATTTTTCAGGAGTGACAGACATAAGATCATTGGAATATGTATTTAGATTTTGAATAATAAAAACTTATTTAATATTGTAAACTTTGAGCAGGGTTTATAATAACTTTCGGGAATGAGTTCGTCCAATATGATCATATCAACATTATTTTAGGAATTTATGAACAAACTTACAATAGTGATACAATGTATTTTATTATCATCAATGATCAAACGTGCATATTGCTTCCAATTGTACAAGATAAGAGTTTGAAATAAATAGAGCCAATATGGCGAGTGTGCACAAGGAAGCACTTGATTGACAAGATAACATTCCTAAACAAAGTTGATGTAGGCGTGCCTTTGATAAAAAATATAAAATAGAACGTTATCAAACAATACATTGAAAACAGTTCAATGCATATTTGAGAAATGAGCTAAGTAGATAGTTGTTTATAATGGAGGAATGTGCCTAGACATTATAAAGAAACTAAAAAAGAAACAAAAATAAGAGGCAACCATTTACTTAACTCATTTCTCAAATGATGGGAAGTTTGAGATTGAACATTACACGAATGGTCATTAAGTTGCTAATCTCAAAACATAAGTATGCTCTTGTGGTAAATAAGAAGTGATTAATATCTCATGTAATCATTCAATTTTAGTAATTATTTCAGAGAGGAGAGATCGAAAAGAATATGTTCAAGACTACTTCTCGAAGGAGGCACACCAAAGATGTTATTGAAAATTTATATATTTATATTTTAGTTAAAAATTTTGGATAGTACCCAGGGAACAACATTAATAATTTATAAATCATTTAACACATAAGAACAAAACAATGAAATCCAAAAAGGAGGAGAATCAGAGAACATGTTGAAAGGAAGAAAGGCAACGTGTGAAATAAAATATGAAGGCAATGCACTTGTAGTAAACACAACAAAGTTGGCTACAATTCAAGAACAACACCATGATAATGAGCTTCCTTGTATAACCATGTAAATTCTCATAAATGTTTACAAAAAGTTTTAACATATGTTTCATTGTAATGTAGGGGCATTTGCAAACTCAAGAAAGTATTGTGTTTAAAGTTATAGTAAATAAAGGATAGCAACATATTAATGCAACCATGGGTCAAATAAATAACACTAGTTCTCAAAGATAAAGTATTAGGACATCTACAAGACATAAGGCACATCAATAAGGAGAGTCAACTATGAGAATTATATATCTCACATCGGTTGGAGAGGGGAACGAAGTACGCCTTATAAGGGTATGAATAGCTCTCCCCTTAAGACGCGTTTTCTCAGGTGGGGGAAGAGCAAAACCGTGAGGGTCTTGGCCCAAGAGGCAACCCAAAACGGACAATATCTATGGGTAGATAGTCTGGGTTGTTATAAATGGTATCAGAGCCGATTTTCGACCCATTGTGCCAGCATAGGACGTTAGGCCCTAAGAGGGGGTGGATTGTGAGATCTCACATCGATTGGAGAGGGAAACGAAGCACGCTTTATAAGGGTATAGATACCTCTCCCCCTAAGATGCTTTTTTCCTTGTGCGGGAAGAGTAAAACCATGAGGGGCTTGACCCGAAGGGTAACCCAAAGCGAACAATATCTGTAGGAGGGTGATTTGGGTTGTTACAAATAGTATCAGAGCCGATTCTCGACCTGTTGTACCAGCGTAGGACGCTGGCTCCTAAGAGGGTTTGGATTGTGAGATCCCACATCGGTTAGAGAGGGGAACGAAGTACGCCTTATAAGGGTATGAATACGTCTATCCCTAAGACGCGTCTTCCCAGATAAGGGAAGAGCAAAACCGTGAGGGTATTGGCCCAAGGGGCAACCTAAAGGGAATAATATCTGTGAGCAGATGATCTGGGCTGTTACAAATGGTGGGCATTGTTACAAGTGGTGGGTACATTACACTGTAAACAAAACTAAGTTAAGAGCATTTGAAACTAGTAGAAGACCCTTTAGTTGGTTGTATAAATTTTGTCCTCTGTCAGAACCATATGTGTACAACAATTGTAAATATGTTTTTTTTTTGTTTGATATGTATGACCTAGTTTTTATCTTTATGTTCATGTTAATATCTGGCGTGGTCTAATGTGCAACTTCTCATTTGTGTGTATGAGATGTATAAGGTGTAATCAAATATATTTTTATTTGGACAATGAATATGTGGTTCATTGTTTGTGTTTTAGGTTATGTAACACAATACATTTTATTTTCAAAAAAATTAAACTATTCAAAAGCATTAGAATTTTTGTTGATGATGGATTAATAAACAAGTTAACCACATCAAGTGTATTCAATGTGCTATGTGTTTTAACTAGTGATTAAAAAATTTGACCAGTTCTACCGGTTCAACCGTAAAAATCTTGAATCGTCTAACTTTTCAGTTCGATTTTTAAATTTTCGGTTTGATTTACTTTAATAACTCTTATTATTAAAAACCGATCAATTTATTAATTAATTGATCAATTTTTGTAAATTAATAAGTTCTTATAAACTAAAATAAATCAATTCATTTAACAATATCTTTTTTAATTAACCTTCAAATTCTTTGATGGGTAAAGATAATCTTTCCATCATATTTTAAATTATTTACTTTCATTCAATCTTTAGTCGGTTTTAAGGTAGTTTAATACCGATTGAACCTTGTTAATGATTGAGCGTCAAGAAAAAAAAGAAAGTCATCCATTTCAATTGAAGAATCAAGCATCGAATCTGATGTCTTCAAATGGACTTTTCAATGTGCATTCCCAGAATAGTGTCTCACGTCGACTTTGAGATCCAATATAAGTACTATAACCACGCTTTTGTATGAAAAAACACTCTTTGCAGAACCATTTCACCTAATCAATCGATCGTGGTGAGGATTCGGCGGATCATCTACGTCACGCCAAATCATGAATTAGTAACTGCATCCAATCTGCAAAAAAATCCCAATTCTTTCGAACTTTCTCTTTTTTTTTGAATGGAATATTTACGGAATCCTTATAAATAGGTTCAAACCCTATTCCATGGTAGTTTAATACCGATTGAACCTTGTTAATAATTTTCAATGTCATGAAAAAAACGACATAAAATGTAACATGTTCAATTCATATTACCCCATATTTAGGAAAGAACCTCCTTCAAGCCTTCTTTTTTGTTCAAGATTTCTTTAATGGAACCTTCAACACACATAAAAAAATTTGTCAAAATACTTTTACATAATTATTTGTTGTATTTGTGGAAGAATTCATGACAGTGATTATTCTTATAGTTAACATCAAAGAATCAACCATGTTAGTGAATATATAAAACAATTAAGTTGGTCTCACACAACAGCTTAAGTTGTTGTGGTGAAACGGTGACTTAGCATGGTATTAGAGCCTTTATGACCAAGTGGTTGCGAATTCAAATCCTACCACCCACCTATTATTTAGCACAAGGTAGTGTGAGTCTGTACAAGTTTCAAGCCCAAAGAGTTTTCACTTGAGGGGGTGTGTTAGTGAATATATAAAACTAATTAATTTGGTCTCACACAACAACTTAAGCTATTGTGGTGAAACGATCACTTAACAAACCAATCCTATATTAAAACTCATAAAATATACTGAAGTTATTCTCAATCACAACTTGCATAAATCCCAAGAAAGCAAAATGATAAGTTAAAATGCAAATTTGCAGAGACTAAAAGCTTTACGACAAAACTTTTTTTTTAAACGGAGAAATCTATAACCACTATCACTTGGATGTGTGCTGAATAAACCTCTAGATTGACGCAATAGCATGCAAATCACGCCAACTAGTACTCCGTACTAGGCAAGCCCTGTATAACATGCTCGATCGGAAGAACGTAGTTAGGGTGATTCAAACACAGGACTTTTTGACCATATGTCCCCCATTCCTCCAACTCGACCACCCCCATAGGGACCTTTACGACAAAATGATATTGTTTTTCTTATAACCCATAATTCCTACACAAACTTGTAATTATATATATTTGTAATAAAACAAAGAAAAAGAACAAAAATTGGATAACCATAAAAAGAAAAAAAAGAAAAGGAAGGAAATAACTCAAAGGAAACCCTAAAATTTTAACAAATGAATCCCTAAAATTTGGAACTTTTCTACGTAAATACTTATTAAATAAAGGATGTAGAAGAAGGAAAGTTGTTAAAACTCAAATACCATAACTCCATAAGGAGGTGAAAGATGGATGATATGTTGATAATATCTTGTATTTTTTTACACCTGACTTTCAAAATGAGATGATGTTTAGTGAAAAATGACGCCGCTCCTTATATGATTGATTAAATGGTTGATTAAATGATATTGTTTTTCTCTGTAGACGTAGAAAAACAAAGGATTGATAGATGAAAACTTCTGGAAATTATGAAAATTAAATTAATAGGTGTTGAAATTAAAAAATGCATAAACTCATAATCCTTAAAAAAATTAATCCTATATAAAAATATAACGACAGTCCAAAATTTTATCTTTACATATGTAATTAATTATTCATAAATTCACTAGTTACAAATTTAAATATGAATTTAAACAAAATATTGAATGTAATAGTTAGATTATAGTCTAAATTATAGAATTTAGACTATAATTTGCGTATCTGAAGCGGCCTTTTTTTTTCTTAAATGAGAAAAAAATGATGTGTTAGATGTACATGTTTTTGTTTCAATCCATTTGACAATGTTCTAAATATTACGAGGTGAAGTGATGCTCTTCATTTTCCAAACCATTGGGAGAGGAGTGCCTAGGTGCTATATTGAGCTTCCAACCTTTAGTATCTAAGGTTTCAATTGCTGAGTTATCTGGAATCTCATTTGCAATAATTTGTGCTCCCACAACCTCATCATTATCCACTGGGGAAGAATCAACTCCCCAATAATTCATCCTGCCATTCAGTTTGAAAAAATTTTCCTGTAAGAATCCATTTCTTGGTTGAATTATAAGGCTTCTAGAAATATGTCACCTTAATTTCAGAAATTTCAATCTCTCCTGTTTTATTCAATTTGAGAATTGGTAAATGATTAGGTAATATAACATTCCTTTTAACCTCCATAGAGATTTTTGCATACCCAATTCACTCCATTCTAGATGTTTGAGCATCCATACAAAAAGGTTTTTGTAAAGAGCTTGCTAAAAAACTCAATAATTCAATTGTCCAAAATTCTAGTGGCAAATTATAAAACTGTATCACGTAGGAAAAAATTCCTCACGCTCCCAATAAAAAAATTATCCCAGATTTCCGCTTCTCAATAAATATGGGTTGACCCTATATGCAAGGTCTCATTTCCAAAATTTCATTCAAATTACTGTTAACCCCATTGGCTTTGATGATTGGAAATGCGGGCCTCTTACTCCAAAAATATCCAATCAGAGCAGTAGACCAAGCTCTTGCTACGGCTTGCAGCAATTCAATCAATGGAGTTACAACACCATCCTTCGAAGTGTCCGGGTATTGTTTCCGATGTAACTTATGCTGTTGCACATGAATTTTCTGTCTTGAGCTTACCTCCTTCCAGATGCATACTTTTGACAAACGTGTCGTTAAGCGTAGGGAATTCTTTCTTTCATGGACAGGGATAAAGGTGCTCCATCCCCTTCCATGAAATTCACGTCATTATCCTCCTGCCTCTTGCCGAGTCGCCTTACACTATTTTCTCCACATTGCAGCTCCTTCATCTCACGCCTTTCCCGTAATGGTTACCCCAACGCAACCCAATTCTGTTTATCCAAGAGAGAGAGCTAGGCGACACGAACCAGATCTAAAGAGGAGATCTGGGTAGCGACCCACCGAGCAGCCAACCACCGAGGATAAATCTGCGTAGCGCAAGCGAGATCTGGGCAAGAGGAAGCGGTGCGATATCAGTTAGCGCGATCTTTCTCCTGGGTTAAACCCATCGACGTAACCCACCAGGAATTGGTACTTAGGTCAAAAGTAGCTTCTCACATGCAACTGTTGTTAGTTATATGAACATGATGCTGGAATTTAATTTGAAGAGGAATTTGAATGAAGAAAACGTAATACAGAGGCTTAGAAAAAAATGGTGCAAATTTTCAATTTTTCCAATAAAAGACAAACCAGTATAATAATTTATATAATTCTAAGACAGAAAAATAGGAAGTTATGACCCACTAACTGACCTCACTACTTAATTTGTTATTGACTAAGTAAAAAGCGTGGACTAAAAAAGGGCAGATCATAACAACATGATTTCAATCAATCAACACACCCTTTTGATTCAAAACGGCAGACTCCAAATTGTTGTCGAAAATAGTCATGCTTCACTTGAGAAAGTGATTTGGTAAGGATATCTGCAACCTGTTCATTTGTAACACATAACTTCAAAACAACATCACCTTTTGTTACGAGGCTTCGGATGAAATAATGACGAATGTCAATGTGCTTTGTTCTATTGTGAAACGCTGGATTTTTTGTCATCGCAATGGTTGCCTTGTTGTCACAGTAGAGTTCGGTAGATGTTTGTTGTACTTGTTGAAGATCTGCAGGTAATCTTCTCAATCAAATTGCCTGACAACCAGCTGCAGTTACAGCAACATACTCAACTTCAGAGGATGATAAGGCTACAACATCCTGCTTTTTTTAACTCCACTAAATAGCTCCAGATCTAAGAAAGAATATACTCCCTGAAGTACTTTTTCGATCATCTAAACATTCTGCACAATCGCTATCAGCGAATCCAAATAATTTGAAAGTTGATACCCTTGAGTACCAAATGCCATAGTCATAAGTTCCAGCAATATAACGTAGTTCTCTCTTTGCTATTCCAAGATGTTGCTTGCTAGGATTATGCATGTACCTAGACAATACACTTACAGAATACATAATGTCAGGACGAGTGTGTGACAAGTAATTTAAGCCACCAATCAAACTTCTGTAATATTTTTCATCAGCTTTGCCCGTTCCATCATCTCGTTCCAACTTCTCATTCATATTCATTGGTATGAAAGCAACTCTGCAGTTTTTCATTTTGAATTTCTTTAAAAGATCTTATGCATACTTTTGTTGCGAGACAAAAATCCCATCTGCAACTTGTTTCACTTCAAGTCCAAGAAAATATTGCAAAGAACCCAAGTCTGACATTTCAAACTCCTTCATCATGCATGACTTAAATTCGGCAACCAAAGATTCACTAGATCCCATATAAATCATGTCATCCACATATAGACAACACCAAAAATTCACTCGTTTGCTTCTTCAAGTACAACGTAAGTTCATTTTCACTCCTTACACACCCATTTTTCAGAAAATAGGAATCAATTTTATTATACCACGCACGAGGATCTTGCTTAAAACCGTACAAAGCCTTTTTTAACCTATAGATTTTATCTTCTTTTCCGTCAACAACAAAACCTTCAGGTTGAGAAATATAAACCTCATCCTTTAATTCTCCATTCAAAAATGCCGATTTAACATCAAATTGATAGACATTCCAATTCAATTGAGCAGCTAAGGACAATAACATTCTCACTGTTTCAAAATGACCTACAGGAGAAAAGGTTTCATCGAAGTTTATACCTTGTTGTTGTGCGTAGCCTTTTGCTGCTAGCCTTGCCTTATGCTTTTATATATTCCCATCAGCATTGTACTTTGTTCGAAACACCCATTTAAGACCAATGTAGGCTTTGTCAACTGGCAAATTTACAGGCTCCCAAGTCTGATTTTTTTCAATTGACTTCATCTCGTCTATCATAACATGCTGCCATTCTTCTTTTTCTGTTGTTTCATTAAAATAAATAGGATCTGATGCATATAAAGCAAATGAGCATGCGTAAATGTCATCCAATGACCTGAATTTTCTTGGTGGAGTCTCACTAGACGAACTTGATGGTGTCAAGTCAACGAGGAGGAATGTCCATTGCTAGAAGTATGAGCAGTTGTTGAAAAATCTGACGGAAGATATGCTGAATTTGGAACAGTAGTAGATACATCAGTAGAATCCTCAACACTAAGTGGTAATTGAGGCCTTGAAACTTTGTTATTGGAATTAAAATCCCAACTTGCATTTTCATTTAACATAACATTCCGACTAATCAAAACTTTACCGCTCACAGGATTATATAACTTATAGGCTTTAGATTGTGTACTATACCCAATAATTCTCAGATTTATCATCAAGCTTTTGTCGAGTATGAGAATTCAACAAAGCATAAGCTACACATCCAAAAACACGTAAGTGACTTATCTTGGGTTTGTTACCTTTCCATGCTTCATATGGTGTTTGATTGTAGACTGCTTTTGTAGATGAAATATTCAAGAGATAGACAGTTGTATCAACTGATTCAGCCCAAAAATTCAGCGGAATGCCTTTAGCTTTCATCGTGCTTCTACTCATTTCAACAACTGTGCGATTTTTCCTTTCCGCTATACCATTTTATTCTGGTGTATAAGGTGCAGTAAGCTCTTTGTGGATGCCATTATCTTCACAAAAACACCTGAATTCTATAGATGTAAACTCAACTCCTCTATCGGTTCAAAGAGTTTTAATCTCACAGCCACTTTGCTTCTCTACAAAACACTTAAATGTCTTAAAATTCTCAAATGTTTCATATTTATATTTCAAGAAATATGCCCAACTCATACGACTAAAGTCATCAGTGAACAATAAAAAATATCAACACCCACCTAAAGACTCCACACTTATAGGACCACACAAATCAGCATGAACCAATTCAAGATGAGTAGCAGCACGCCATGAGTGACCAACAGGAAATGAATGTCTACTTTACTTACTATAAACACACCCTTCATAAAAATCAATAGCATCAATTTTCGGTAACCCAACAACCATACTCCTAGATTCTAATAATTTCAGACCATTCAAATTCAAATAACCATATCGTAAATGCCACAAATTAGCACCAACACTTCCTTTAGCAACCAAAGCACAATTTCCAACATTTGAAACATCAAGAGGAAACATTCTATTTTGAGTCATTTGAATACCAACAATTTTTTGACCAGACTTTTTGTGATGAATAACATAAGTTATCAAAC
Source organism: Erythroxylum tenue (assembly GCA_027568955.1). NCBI lineage: Eukaryota > Viridiplantae > Streptophyta > Magnoliopsida > Malpighiales > Erythroxylaceae > Erythroxylum > Erythroxylum tenue. The sequence goes on from JAOSBM010000003.1 coordinate 29,846,931, forward strand.
AAAATCGAGTACCCACTAGTCATCAACTGCCCAACACTAAGCAGATTATGAGCCAAACAAGGAACGTACTGAACGTCAAAGAGAAGGTTGACATTACCCTGTAAGGTATTGATTGATACAGTGCCTATGCCTTCAACTTGTATTTGTTTGTCATCACCTAGTCGAATTTTTGTCTTTCTCGACTCATCAAGCTCTTTAAACATAGACTTTGTGTCACGCATATGGTTAGAACACCCACTATCAATAAACCAAATATCATTAGACATATTAATAGGAGAATGAGCCATGAATAACATGCCTTCTTCAACAGATTTTTCTGCAAAATTTGCTTGGTTATGCAGATCTTCAATAAAATTTGCTTTGTTGAATTCCAGATCTTTCTGTTTACTCCAACAATTAGCTTCTATGTGACCATATATGCTGCAATACTGACAATGGATAGAGCTTTTAAACTGCTGCTCACTTGACTAGCCTCTACCTCTTCCTCTGCCACATCCACAGCCACCACGAAAAACACCTCTACCATTACTCGTTGTCAATAGATTTTCAGATTCACCCTTCACTTGAAATGCTTTTCCTGCTGTGCGTTCTTTTGAGACATTTAATCTGTCTTCATGAGCTAGTAAAGAACTCATTAACTCATCAAAAGAGAACAAAGATAAGTCGTGAGC